>VZTD01005732.1:958074-1064083 GCA_013397725.1 Rhagologus leucostigma
TCCTTCCTTCCTTCCTTCCTTCCTTCCTTCCTTCCTTCCTTCCTTCCCATATTGTATTAACAGGCACTGGCCAGTTTCAGAATATTACACAATCCAAGAGTTCCCCGATATGTTTTACAGCTTAACTGGTGTCCAACCATAAGTGTTCAGCAATACCAGGTACTTTATTCCCACCATGCCGCCAATGTCAATGTTCTTCTCTAGGAGCTCTCTCCTAGCTTTTGATCATCAGCAATACAGGCTACATCTATGCCTAGGTTTACCAAGGAGATGCCTAGATAAAACATTCTATGAAATAAGTAACAAGCAGTTATTTGAATCAAGACCCATTTTCTATTACTAAAGCACACTCTCACTCACTGCACACCTCATTTCAGGCTGGGTTTGTTAATGTGGACAGTTTGCTAATTATGGAATCCTAATAGGTTTTGGTGCCACAAGTGCTTCGGTAACCTATTTCACTGTAAAAGGTGATTTTATCTTTCATTAAGAACTTCTAAATGCTTATATATCTTCTCATAAAATATTGGTGATTTTTTTTTTTTTAGCATAGTGGTTTTTTCAAATGTTTTCACCACTAGAGGGTAGAGAAATACAGCATTGGCCAGCAAGTAAAAATTCCTTGCTCTGCAAAGAAGGTAACTGTTTATTGCTGTTAGGTTTCAGAGGCTCCTCAGTCAATGCTTTCAACAAGACTGTTCAGAAGGACTAAATGTAACCGAATACAGCTCCCAGAAAAAAGGTGAATCAAAACCAGATAATTACCTTAATTGCTCGCAAAGAGTCCTCTGCCATCCTGCATTTGAATATCAGGATTCACTTTGACCTGAATGCTAAGTTTGCAACACTGAGCCCAGGTGCGAGAGCTGAAGATGAGCTATGTGTTAGGTAGCTTAAATACTTATGAAAGTACAGAAGTTTTAATAAACCTACTTTCATAGTGCTCATGGGATTCTTGCTGAGTAATTGTCCTCCTAATCTCTGTTTTGCAATCCAAAAGTCTTGTGATCATGATAGCCATTTTTGTGATGTGTTTTAAAATTATCTGAGAGAATTTAAAATGTACACAAGATATCCTAACATCTGGGTATAAGCAGGTGTTTAAAATACAATTAAGCTGGTTTCTAACCATCTTGTAATTTAGTTAAAATACGGTATATAATTAAAATATGGTATGTGGAGCAGTGTGGGGTGTGTAGCACCTGAGGGTTAAACTCGGCTTCTTGGTCAAATTTATCTGAAGGTTGATGCACTGTAATTAAAGTATCTGTAAGTTATAATCTGGATAATTAAATTCTAAGACAACTTCTTTTGAGTGCATACAGTGGAAACAAAATGCATGAAATGGAGGATGGTTATACAGTATATATTTTGCCACTCAGGAGATCTTTCTAACATAACCAAATAAAATTTATTCTCTACTGAAAACAACCACAGGTCGCAAAACTTTCTTGCAGGCAGCTCAGATAGCTTTACCAGGTTCCTTAACTCTTGAGAGATATGCACAGTGTACAGGGCTTTAGGCAGCACTCCTGCTTTCGAGGGTCCTGGATGATTTGTTCTATGTTTGTCTTTTTCTTTTCTGCTTTCTTCTATGGAGCAAAAAACCTGCTCAGAAAAAAAATTTTCCTCTCCCAACAAGTCATTAATTGCTATCTGACTTCTTAGGAAAGAAATATTAGAAGCCAGTTAATCCTGTTTTAGAAGCAGCCCTGTAATTGAAAGATAGAAAAAGAATTCCTCAAATTATATGTAAAGTAAAAGAGAATAAGAAGAAAAACACATCTTTCCAAAAAGCTGAATTTTCATATGTTCAGAACAGATTTTGACTTCCTTAGAGTTTGCTAAAAGCATTAGATGAAAGAAACCCCACTTTATTTAAAAAACATCTGTGGTAAAGAATTCCTCCTTGAAATAGTCACCTTTCACTGCCTGCTGCCATACACATCAAGAGCTTTGCTTCAGCTCAGGCTGAGGCAAAGAAAAACAAAATGAGAACAGAAACAGGCCTGGTGTGAATGAATGACCTGAACCCTGTTTATTCCTCACTTCTATTATGGAATCATTTAGGTTGGAAAAGACCTCTGAGATCAAGTCCAACCATTAACCCAGCACTGCCAAGTCCACCACTAAACCATGTCCCTAAGCACCACATTTACATCTCTTTTAAATACTTCCAGGGATGGGGACTTAAACACTTCCCAGGGCAGCCTGTTCCACTATTTCGGTGAAGAATTTTTTCCTAATATAAACTGTAAACTTTCTCCTTGGCACAGGCTGTTTGAATAGGGTGAGGGGGAAGCTGAACAGCCCAAACCTTTGTGTGTGGAGCATCACCTGTGTGTGGAGCACTACCTACAGCCGGAGCACCACCTATAGTCCTATCATTTACAGCCCTGGCTCTCTGTGCTCTGGAGAAGAAAGGGTCACGTCAACCTACCGCAGCTGTGGGGGAAGGCTTATTCCCACCTACCGTGTCCAGTCAGTTGCACTGACACCAGCTCTGTTCCTGAAGCACAGCCAGAGCAAAGCAGTTGCTCTGTGCCCTGTGTGCTAATGCTTCTGGAAACAAAGCAAAGGAGCATGACACTGAGGCTATTCGGGAAGGGATGCAACAGTCTTTCTGGCTTTCTTGCAGTCTGAGCCTGTGGACAAGGAGATGGACCCAGAGAAAGCTGATGATTTGCTCTATGCTGTGCTTGTCGAAGGGGTGTGTTGACTGCAGGCACCATTTGAGTGATTGGCATCCCGCTCACAGAGTGCATGCTAGTTTATGCCTCAGTTTTCTCATTAGTGTTATATTCTTTGTCCTTCTTGTGGGATGATGTCTCTAGAAGATACATCCTCTAATTCTCTGTACTGCAGCTGATGAACGGATCCATGTGCACTGTGGGTGGTGGTAGTGGGAAAATGCCCTTTTCTGAACACACACAAAACTGTGTGGGAGACTAGTGGATCATCAACTCTCAGGCACAGCTCTCCTATGACCTTTTTGTGCAGTGGGCAGTTTAGTTATGACCCAAACTGGTTGAGACAATTATGCAGAGACATCATACCTTCTGTCTGTCTTGAACTGAATGCTGTATTGACTAGATACTTGAACAGATGTCAAAGGAAATCTTTAGCTTGAGGCCATGCTTTTAAAATAAATACTGATAATATCAGGAAAGTTTCAAAAAAGTAGGAGAGTGGTAATGTGACCTTGATGTTTAAAATGCACAGGAAGACTGACCTAAGGAATCCTAAACTAGCTACATTACCAGTCAAACAAAACTGATATTTTCCTTTGCAATTACTAGTTTGGGATTGTTGGATTATGATCTACCTAGGGCTTTGAAAACATTAATATAACACAGAATGAATTCTAATTTTAGAGGAGAATACTCCACAGTATCAGCAAAATGTATATGAAATGGATTAAGAATAGACTAACTGGCATATTATGAATAAGGCAGCCTTTAGTGAGTGAATGCCATTTTAAGACCTGTTTATCTGCCTAAGATCTGCCTCAGATCTAGCACAATTGACATTGTCTTTGTGACTTGCAGCAAAAAGTTATGGCTGAACACATTTGCTCCAAGGACTGAAGAAAACTAAGTAATCATCAAATAATGATCAGTGACTTTGGATTGCTTTATAAACTGGGTCCTTTCTACAAAGGCAGGGCATTCACACGTTGGACTGCAAAAGGCAAGCTGTCAAGTTGGGAGCATATCCTGGAAACTATGACTGTGAGCATGGACTACTGACAGCGTCCTTTTAGCTTGTCATTAACTGCCAGAATGATAGTCTAGAGAAATGATTACGTAATGGTTGAATTTATGCACAGGAAGAAAGAGTAGCAGAGGGCTAGAAAGCTGTTCTTCTGATACATTTTCAAAGGACTTTGAGAAACAGGAGAGTCACAGAAAAATACTTTTGGGATCACAGAAGACAGTTTACAGTGGGTTGCTTAAAAAGCTTTGATTAAAAATGTACCAAGAGGTGACTCCTCACAAGTATGCAAGTTTCTTGGGCAGAAGGGGGAGGATAATGAGTGCTAGACTCACTAATATATTAGTAAATACCAGTGTCTGTCAGCAGAATCTGGATAGACAACGACAAACAGGAAATAAGCCACCATTTTGATCTCAGATTGGAACAAACTATTGAAGAAGACTTCTGTAGACTTCTCTCTTAACTTGTTTGGCTCAAGCTTGGATGCCTTTCTGGTTTAATACAGAAATAATGGGATGAAACCTAAGGTCTTTTGGTATCTTGCAGGTCAGATTAGATGATGTAATGGTCCCTACTGACATACAACTCTATGAGTCTCCAAAAAGGCTGATATCCAACATGTTTGAGCAGTTCAGTCTGGACAAGACACTCTGGACCGAAGCACACACCAGGAACCAGTGTTTTTAAGCTATTTTGCAGGATTCTTTTCATTATAAAATAAAATTCACTGGTGCCGTACAGGAAAAAAGCCAAACTGGCCTTAAAGTAGGAATGATCTTCTTGGACCATTTGTCCTTGGCAAGCTTAATGCCTAAATAACAAGTAAGGTGTTTTCTAGTCAGACAGCAATTGAAAGCTTCTGATGCTTTTCTGAAATAGTCTTTATTTAGTTTTTCCAACTTACTGTACTTTTTTCAGTCAAGTTCCTGAGCATATGAAAAAACAATTATGCCATATTTCTCATGCTAATACAAAATGTTCACTATTAAAACAGTGTATATTTTGTTCTCCATTCATAAAATCTACTCCTTCCCCAAGATTGATTTTGCAGATTAGCAGAAATATCTGAAGTTTTGGTTACAAACAAATTTCTCATTTCTTTCTTGCTCTCTCTTTTATACTAATATAAGAATTTTAATAATCTAGTGTAGAAAAATATTGAATCTCTTTTTTTAAAGGGTTCTCCTATAGCTGTGCATGTGTGACTTTATATGAACTATAAATCCTGTTACATTTTTTACCTTTTAAAAATTATTTTGGCTGCAGCTGTAAGGGGCTGCTCAAGAGCAGGACATACTGACTTTATAAAAAGCAGTTCTTAGTTTTTACAAGATACAGTCAGGTCTGCTGAATACCCAAATTCTGAGGGCTTAGAACTTTCTTAATAAGATCTTTTTGTGGAATGCAATTTTTTTTTCAGTGGTTATAAGTCTAAATCCTCCATTTATTTTCAGTGTAAGTACTAGACTTATGTGTGTAAATAGAGAAATTGACATAACCTTTCTGCCTTTCAACCATCTGCAGATATAAAATGTAAACACAGTTAGAGCTTTATGTATTGTGCTGGTGTAAAGACATTGTACAAAGGGACTCCATATTTGTTATGCTAATCCAGTTCTTATACTAATCCATATTTGCCCAGATTTGTGGCTTTACTTAGGAATCTAACTTTCTGTGGATAAAATAATTCCTGGCTTTCCTCCAAGCTCTGACTCCTCTAACCAGCATTTCTTTCTGCAAGTTTCATGCAGTATATTCCTGAGGCAAATCTGAGTGCACAAACAGAAACACAGACTGATGCCAGTGAGCCATTATGGCCTGTCTGACATGGCTGAGCCATTTCACATGACTGTGAGTATCTGGTAGGTTACTGTTGCAGAACCCAAACAATCCTCAAATTTAATGCTTGCAGATTTTAATGTCTGATTCTTTTCAGGCACATGACTGCATAAACAATTGTCAGAGGCCAGGAGCTTTTGCACCTCCAATCTATGTTAATGTGGAAAAGGAAACTTCACATAGTTTCAAAACAAGCCCCCAGTTTCATGCTGTTTACAGCAGGGACGTTTGCATATGCTGATTCTCCACTTTTAGAAGCAGGAGTCTCTATCACAGCAATGATGCTATGAAGCAAAATTTACACAGAAATCTCAGACAATGATTTAGTTGGCTGGGGAAGCATCTAAATTGTGTGATTAATTTAAACATTGTCCTGAAATAAGGCTTGGTGAGAAAATAATGCTCACACACACGAGGTTTCTCTATTCCAGCCAATGTTTTTCCAGGTGCTTTGCTGTTTATTAACACTACTGAGCTGTAGCTCTCAGATCCTCATGTTGTTTTGGTTTTGGGATTTTTTCCCTCCCAAGAATTCCTCCAGAGGAACATGTCTTTACAGCCTGACAAGCATATAGGTGCATTCTGCAAGCATTCATGAAGACTGGCAGTGGGTACAAGGTAGAAGGAGGTGGTCATCAGTCTCTCAGTAAAGCTAGCGTGGACAAATAAATGATGAGGCCTCTGCCTTATGAGTATAACCTTAGCTGGATGTAGTGTCTTTTCCCTGCTTTCAAGGAAGTTAGACCTGGAATGGCTCCCACTGTATGTTCTATGACACTAGTTCTCTTTCTTTGAGGTCTTGTTTTGAAGCATTATGAACATGGTGTCCCTTATTTTGTTTCTCCTAATGCTGGTGCAATATGTCGTACCTAATTTCTTTGTCACATATGATTATATGAAAAAAGAGCAAAGATAAATGAGAGGCAGGGGAGAGGGGGCAGTAATTGAGGAACATTTGTTTTTCCTGCCTCCATCCTGTCAAGAGATGTGTTTTCCTCCCTGTTAGACATATTTTACTTCTCTCCATACGGTAGAATTTATGTTCACCCATTGAGAAAAATACATATATGACCTAGGGGTATATATGGCAGCAAGTCAGGAATAATTTAGTCATGAGATCATATGTGCAGAGAAGTATTTTGCTGCTGGAAAATGTTCTGCTAGTATTATGGAAACACTGGGACATTTGTATTAAAATACACATTATTGTGATAATACAAAATAGTTAATACGTTAGTGAGCATAAGGATGAGAAATAACCAAAATTAGGAAGTGACAAGTTACCAACAGCCGATGATGCAGTCGTACTTGGACTAAGGTTAAAAATTGCTCTGACAGAACATTTCATTTACATGAGTGCAGAATTAATCACTGCCCTTAGCTAATGCACTTACCAGACTTTGCGACAATACGGAAAAAACCTAGATTCCTTAGTGTGTTTTTTCTTCCTTGCATTTACATGGAAAAATGTATTATGTCACCCTAAACCCTCAGCTCAGCTAGTCTGCCATGCCAAAGAGCTTACAGAACATTCATCTCACATTCTTCAGGAAGTTATCTACCAAATTTTGTCAGACTCCTTACTGATGAAAGTAGCATACTAGTTATTTGATAGTTTATTGTCCGTAACTCCAGAAATACTATGAGAAATACTGAAAGAGATAAAAGATAAGGAACCTAAAATGGGAGTTACGGTAACATGTTCTTTAAAACAGTCATGTAAGGTGGCAAGGCGGTAGAATATACCATGGTGTAAGGCTATTTTACAAGAGGAACATTACATGCAATCTGCATTATCCTGTGTGGAAACATGAATTCTAACTATATAGTACTATACACTTCTCTATGAAAAGTGTCTTTGCATCCTTAGAGTTAAGGGTAAAATTTGGCCAAAACCCCATATATAAGGTTGTATGGAGACTGTTTATCCTAGCAAAGATCAGGGATCAATGTATGCTCCACTTGCTGGATCTGCAGCATGAGAGAGTTGGGGCTATAACCGCACAAGATACCTGAGAGTTGTTTTTTTTTTTAACTTCAAACTGACTTCAGACTGCTCCCAGACTGAAAGCTGGAACTGCTGGAATACACCTGGTATGGTCCTTCAGTTTATCTTTCAGTTTAATTACCCTTGAAAGAAATCCAGTTTGTACATGCCAGCTCTGCTAACACCTTCACACAAAATGATGTGCTGTGTACGGGAAAGTGCAGGGGGAACTGCTTCAGAAGAGTAGATATATTCATTAAAAGCACAACCATGATTTGATCTACTGATGACTACAACACAGGGGAATGTAGTGCTTGCAAGCAACAAACCCCTATATACTACAATGTGCAGGAGAAATTTCTTAATCAATGCACAGCTTTATGGTTTCAGAACTACAACATGCTTACAACCTCTCATGAGTTCACTTAGTAGATAGGAGCTATGTGGGAAAAAAATACATGTTAAGGATTAGAGTCTTATGCTGTCAATTCTTCTGTCAGTTACAGAACTGCTTTTTGTAATGCTAATTAAAACAAGAAGCCTCAGTAAAATATACGTCTCTTAAATATATTAGTTCAGAAGTATCTAAAAAAAAGCTAAATGCTGAGCTATCCAGCTTCAGGCCAAAACTTATGGCAGGTGCACTTAGGTGGAGCTTGACGAACTCCAGCTTGTCCCTGGTGTGCTCAGGCTGCTGCACGCCCACCTTTGAAGCTGATGGTTTTCTTGTGTTGGTGCTGGGCTCTGGTGGGGCTCAGTTTAGCCAGTTAAAAATCTGCTGAATATCACAGCCTTTGGGTCAAAACTGACTCAAGTTTTCAGCTGTGGATTGTGGGTTTTTTAGGGCTGACCTGCACTGGGCAGGTGGGTGTGTGGCCGGCACAGGCATGCCCAGCCATTGGGTCAGGGTTCCTCAAAATTGCCAACAAAAACTTGGTTGGCAAACACAGTGCTGTAAATAGATTTGAGGTTTTTTTCCTCTGAACAAAAGCTCTGTTGTGGTTGCTTCAAGTCTTAACATGCTTTACGATGCTCCTTCTCTCCCTCATTCCCAGAAGGATATATATCGATGATAAAGTATTTCCTGCATACACAATATTTGTAAACAGTGTTGTGATCCTTTAGAGGGAGAAAAGATATTTGAATGACAGCTGTTTTAACTCATCTGTAATTTAATTCTTAGAAGGAAACCCATTGTCCTAATCAGTTTGATGTTGTTGTACAAAAAAAAAGTTATGAAAATCAAGGTAGATTGCATAATTAATATTGATTACCTAAGGAGAATTAAAAATCTCTGTTATTAAATAAGTAGATAAACAGTTCATTTGAACTTACAGACAGTGTTTTTGTGCAGTCCTCTACAGTTTTTTAAATTTAAATTTCCGTAATTCATTATTTCAACACCAGAGTTTTCATTAAGGTCTTAAAAATACACATATAAAATGACAAGTAGTTCTAAAGACATCTCAAGTTTACAGTAAGTATGCAGAATCTCTGTGCAACTATAGAAAAACACAAGTGACACAAGACACTGGTTTTGGTTTCTCTGCAAGAGATCTGAACACAATGAAAGTGGGAGATAGGTAATTTTAATATTTATTTAGAACTGAATATGCTTATATCTGACTAACATTTGTCCATAAGTAAAATGTAGTTGAAGGTTTAAAGGAAAATATTTTTGTTCAGGATCAGGATGATGAGGCTGATGAAATCTTATAGTGGTTTCTCAAGGAAGTCTTGGGCTGACAGAACCTGGTCCTCGTGGGTGACTTCAGTTACCCATACACTTGTTGGGAAAACAACACGGCAGTGCACGAGTCATCCATCAGGTTCCTGGAACACGCTGAGGACTGACTCCTGCTACGGATGGTGAATGTACTGAAAAGGAACAGTGAATTGCCCAATTTACTGCTCATGAACCTAGAAGACTTGACAATGTAACCACCAATGTAACCCTTGAACAGACCAATCACAATACTGGGGAGTTTAAGATCCTGCTGAGCACTCTGAAGACCAGTTGTAGAACAAAGACGCGTGATTTCAGGAGATCTCTTCTCTTTCTATCTACAAATTGGCAGAAAATTATATTTGATAGGAGGTAGATTCATTACTAAATCATCTGAATTTCTAGAACTTGCAGTGAAGGTAATGAAACAAAGAGTGGCATCACTCATAAATCCTTTCTATATACATATCAGGTAGGTAAGCATAGAAAAAGAATTCCTGATTTAAGGACAGTGATGTCCCAGGACCAAAGAGTTAAAAAATGGTTTTAGGAGGGTAGCTTCCAGAACAACCTTCATATAATAATGAGAACATTATCAGCACCATTTTTCCTCTTTCCTTTTTGTCTCCAAAGCAAAGTAGAAAGATGGGCCCTTATTCCAGGAAGCATACAGAGAAGGACTAATTGATTTCCTTGTAGAAATTGCACTCTCTCTGCTGTCAGTTTTCCTCTGTTTGGAGAAGAGTGTTGCTGTTGGAGAAGAGTTGCTGCTGGGAAACAATGAGCTCTAAAGGCCTGTGCCTTGGCCTGGAGAGTGAGACTTGGCCTCAAGCCAAACAAGAGGAAGCTTCCCTGCGTGCAGAAAGATTATTGCAGATGGACAGTATGTGCTACCTAAAGAAGGTTACAATTGCTCATTGCAGTATTGGAGCAAATTAGGAACCTCTTGTGGATGAGGAAAAATTATTCTCAAAAGAGAAATGCTGTAATTTTGAGAAATGATACAATTACAGTTTGCCTTTCCCTGCTGTTTTATATGCTTTAGCACTCTCATGCCAATGAAACTAAAGCATGAGATGAGTGAGAGAAATCATTATTCTTCTTTATTTTAAGTGTGCCCTGTGAATGCTGCATCCGTGATGATCTGTGAAGTATATACAACTCAGATAAGCAATAAAGGAGGTTTATATTGTAATAAAATTTTAATTTTATAATTATGAATATTAATGAATCATGAATATTAATACAGTGAAGATTAATTTAAGTACAATTATAGATGGGATAAAAGAATGTCCACACTTACTACTACTCATGTAAAATGAGAACACAATCCAATTGCAACCTTGGCCCAACTTTGAGGCTGATAAACACCCGATGTAGAAACTGATGGAGAGGTGGCATGAGCCACAGTTACAGATGATCTATTACAGTGAAAAGGGGAGAGAAAAGATCAGATAAATGATTGTGCAAGTTGCAGTCTGAAGCAGTGGCACTAAATCTCCACCTCCCAAAGATAACTTTTGCTCTAGAAATTGAAGTTTCAAGTCTGTTGAGCAGAAAGGAGATGTTGCCCTGTGAGCTGTTTTTCGCAGGTATAACAGCCAAGGCATTTCTTAAATATCCTAAGTGAAAGGTACAGAGCCAAAAATAAAACTTAAATAAATAAATCTAACTCTTTTAAAGAGAAGTTATATTCTTTTTCTAGGCTGTTTCCAACTTTATAATGTGAGTTTAACCTTGTGTTTATAAATATACTGTATCTTCTTTATCCATGCGCTTACTTGATAAAACAGTGGCCAGGCAAAGGTGAGGAGTTAGGTGATTTTGCCTGTTTGGAGGGAAAAGATCCAATATACAAGAGTGTATGCCTTCAGACCTTGTGGATCTCACACACTGACGTGTGTGAATGTCTAGGGGCTATGGCCCGTTCCCTGCTAAGCCTGGGGAGTCTAGGTACTGGTTTTGTGAAGTCCTGGAAAGGCACCTCCTCTGTGAGGCCCAAATCAGTCCTGCTCCTGGAACACACAGGTGGCAGTGAGACAGCTCACTCTGGGCAGGCTCCTTGCCTATCACACCTGTCTAGCAGCTGTTATTGCTGGACTCTACATTGGATTTAGTTTCTCCAACTTAAAAATTGGATATCTTACAGGTGTTTCAAGGCAGCTGAAGCCTTGGACTATCAAAACTGTGTGCCAATAAATACTATACAGTGAAAGAGTGATTATTTTTCCCCCCCTAAGAATTAAAAGGCTATTTTACCACTGCTAATTTAAAGGAAAATTACTTCAAACTGCATACCTTAGAGACAGACTTTAGAGGCCACATATTTACAAACTGGCACTAAAGAGAAAGAAACATATTTGTTTTTTATCTGAGCTCTGCTCAGAAAAAATTATAGATCTTGATAATTATGTATTTACTGAAAAGCTTGTATTTTATGTGTGGCTGCACAATTTCATGGCATTTCCCACAGAGATCATAATAACTGCTTTGTTGGTTGTAGACTTTGACTTTCAACTTTGATTAAAGCAATTCTGAATAAGAAATAAGCATTTTTCACTTCATTTGATTCTTCTGAGGTTCTGTGAAAAAAAAAAAGACAACATTTCAAACTGTTTTTAAAGAAAAGATATGCAACATACGAGCTTGGAAATGTCTGTATGGTTCTTATCATCTCATGACATGTAGCATTATTTTAAAGAATAATACGCTCTTCACTGTAATATATTGTGGGTAACCTGGTTGCTACCTAAATTCATAAGTCTATTTGACTTTGGTTTGGTTTTGGGTCTAATGCACTAGCAATGAAATACTTACTTTAGCATTTCCTTTTGCAGCTTTCCATTACAATGTAAGTGAAATCCAGATGTATTTGTTTTCTTCCAAAGAGCTACCTTGGGATACAAAATCATGGCTAATGAATCTGAATATGTTGGATCAGATCCCAGTCCAGCTCTCTGAGAAACCCAAATACCATTACCACAAAAAAAACTAAACCCAAAATACATTAAAAATGCTTTATATGCCAAATAATTATGCTTATTGATCATATCAAAACCTATTGTTTTTGCTTGACAGGAGAAGTCAACACAGTTGAGATAGTGGAATAAAAAAATTACTGTAGATGTAGTCTTTAAACTATTTTTTTCTCTCTTTACTTTTAAGAAATAGTTCAGAAAAAAATAAGCTCTCTGGGACTGAAGGTTTTGTAAGTTGAATTTTATCCCTTTATGCCCCAGAAAGTTTTTTCTCCCCACTAAGTTCTAGTTCAGATATCTGAAAAGAGATCCTTACAATGGAAAAAGTAACTAAATCCTAGCTGGGTTACGACACTGGTAGTGCAGTATTATATTAAAATTAGCTTTAGAAAACATAACAATTTAAAACAGAGCTGCTGGATGTAAAGCTAGAGATAATTATACAGAGGTGACAACACACTTACTTCAGAAGCAAATTGTACAAAAGTAATACCAAACTTACTTCAGCTCCTTTTTCCTCCACCAGAACAGGGGATCTTCTCTTGTCTCCATTACTGAATTTTTGTTCCTGCTGTTTTGATCATGATGAACGACCTTGCTGCTGGTGCTGTAGTACTAAAGACCCTTTCCAAAGAAGAGCTGCTGAAGAGTCATCTGCTTGCAGTTAGGAGAGGTGAAACCTCAGAACGTGATTAAACTCCAGCACGTACAGAGCACAGAGCACTGACCCGCTCCTCTGCCTCCCTTCCAATATCCTCATGTTTCCAAAGTGTCTAGAGACTGGCTTTTCCAAGTAATATTTTCCAGAGCAGAAACAATAAATCAGTGAAAAAGGCATACCAAACATCTTCAGCAGTTATGGAGTATACAGTATGCTTTATTAATGATAGGAAGTGGCTCATCTCAGCATCTCAGTATCTTATAAAATAAAAGCTGCAATTTATTTAATACCATATTAGATAAAGTTGAACATTGTGCAACTGTCAAATCAACTGGTCACTTCTATATCTTCCAATTCCATTACCCTGTTTCCCACCTTCCTAAAGGAAACTGCAGGATTTTACACCTTACTGTAAAATGTATTAAAGTCACTAGAGATTCATTATTATCACTTCCAGTAAGATAGAAATGATATTACACTATTTAGTGCATCCTCTTGGAAATCAAAAGCCAAAGGCCATACCTCTACCAAGTGTAAATGATCATGTGACATTGAAATTTAGAGATCCAAAGGCCTATTCTACCTACAAGTCCAAAAAGGTACATAAATACTAACAAATTTCTTCTTTATAAATCTCATTCTCAGAGCCAAATTACACTATTTTTCCACTTCTGGTGTTGTAAGAATGATAAGGTCAGTGTGTGAGTGTCCCAGAAAAAGAATAGTTTACAGTATTTCACACAGGAGTAGAAGGTGGAAGCAAAAATGCAGTGAAACAGGTTTGCTTTGACCAGCTAACTTTCACAATGTTCCCCAGCACTACAGTGTTACTTTTTTTACTTACAAAAGTGAAACTGAACAAGGAGACATCAATTTCCAATAAATCTATTCAGGATGAACACAGTTTTAAATATACTTATCATATACCCTGAATAAAGACTTCACATTTTTGGCAGGTGACAAATATGAGGGTAAAGAGAAAAAAAAAATGGTGGTAAGAAGGGTAGGGGGAGTCTTTCCTGCTTCAGAAATCTTTGAAATATTGTTTCATTTCCTGTGCAGAATAGGAAGGAGTCTTTTTTTTTTAATATTATTATTCCTTTGATTATATTCAGTTTGAGTTCTGTGTGTGTTATTTTAAAATTAAATAACATTATATGCAAGCTTCTGTCCCTCACACTGGAATTCTTCACAAACAAGATTAAAATTCCAGAGAGATATGATTATCTGATACTGAAGAAAATAATTTGGTTTTGACTCTTTCCTCCTACTTCCTTTGGATGACTTCAAATTACTCTGTCAATAAGTTACATTCCTTTCTGGAGAGCAGAGAACATGAATGCAATATGATGAATATTATATAAAATTTTGTTGACTGTAAGGCTTTTGGATCAAAGACTGTATTTTGTGCTTTGGTCATACCCAGAATATTGCTTGGAAATTTCTTAATTAAAGAGGAAGAAAGAATAAACAGTACATAAATTAGAAGCAGAGAATGAATAGTAAACATCCCTTAACAATTTATTGAATGCAGAAAAACTCAAAGCTTGGAGATTTTTAAAGTAATTTTCTTTCTGCTTTCTAAGTATCCTTGGATTGACACGTGTGAAAAATTAGGTCAAACAGAAAATCGTTTGGGGAAGTTATAAGCCAGAAAGCAGAGAGGAGATGCTGGGATTCAGCCTCAGTACAGATAACTACCATCCAGTGTGTATAACTGCACACAAATAAACGTATTAAAGAAGTAATATAGTAAAATTATTTGTTTATATTCATAACTATTTCTTGGATTTGTCAGCCAGGCAGTCCCTTCAAGTCTGACCTAAGCAGACCCACTGTGACTGCAGGAGTCCAGTGTCTCACAATGGGATTTTGGAGTTACATAAAAAGAGCCTTCTGAGTTTTTGAAGATGAAAAAACATGTTCTGCTTTTAAAAACTTCTCCTTGTCGACTTTGTGGTGTGAGGGCATGATGAGAAGCAGAAGGTTTTGCAAGAAACTGAGGAAGCACTTGAGCATTTGCAAAGGAGTTTGAGATTTAGGTTTCTGGTGACCTTGCCTGTTGTTATCCAAGTCAACCAGAAAGACTCAAACAACAGGCACAGCCTGTGGAAAAATAGGGTACTTTTCATGCATGGCAGTCTCAGTAACATCCCTAATGAAAGATGGTCTTAACTCAGAACTGAGAGATAATTGCACATATAACCAAGCTACTCAATACTTCTGTTTAAGAATAAAATGCAAGGAGCTAGGTGGGACAGCCTGCCTTTTAGACTATATCAGGCACAAAGATTTGATAATCTGGGAGCTGCGTGTGTGTTTGTGGGCAAGATTCAAAATTTTCCTTACTATCTGGCCTGTTTTCCACTCCAGTGTCATTTTATAATTAGATTAAAATAGTCTTTAGGGCAGAGTCCATGTTGAGGTGCTTAATGTATTAACACACTTGGCATGCCTGCAGACCAAGTTAAAGACATTGGAATTACAGAAATCAAATTTTCTAATTGTTTACATGGTTAAGGCTGTGAGAACTGCCATTCAAAAGCTTGGTACGGATGAAAAAAAAGACATTTGTTTCTATTTTGAATCAAAAATCTTACAGGAAATCCTTCAGATTTTGATACCCTTGGCACTAAATTGGTTTACAAGTGAGTTGGATTTTCATTAGAAAAAGACATGAGACTTTTGTATAGCTTAGGATCTGTTTAAAAATACTCAGGGCCTAATGCCTTGAGGTTTTGAAATCAGTGAGAGTAGAGAATGCTTGGTATCCCTGGAATTATGCAGTGCCTCAAAAATTATTTAAGGTACAGTGTTTCTTTGTTATACTCTACATGAGAAGCAATAATTTTCAGTAGAGTCCCTTTCTAAGGAACGGGATCATGGCATGCGCTGGTGTTTAATATAAATACAAAATGTATCCAGGTTTTAGGTTGGTTTTGTGTACAAGTGCTTGTTAATTTCTGAATACTCTGATCAGAGAAATCCATTTTTATCCAAAACTCTATTGAAAGCAAAACAAAACCAGCCAGATTTTATGCTTTTAAAAAGTTTATCTGAAACTTCAAAATTCTTGAAAGCCAGCTCTACTCCACATCAACCTTCACGAGCTTCTCCTTCTCCGTTTTAAAGAAATGTGATCGCTATCTGCATTCATTCGTATTTAAACACAGCACTTTCAGGAAGGAAAAAGTACTCTGTGGAGAGAGTTTTATTTACATGGGAAACACATCTAGCTGACAGCTACAGTTTAATGACTGGCAAAAAGCCTTACAAAGACTTGCCTCCTATAATGCCAAATCACACTACTTTCCAGAAAAAAATATTTTCCTCCTTGTGAGACCTGCCATTAGTACAAGTCAGTGTCAAGGATGGATTTCAGTGCTACAATGACAGATTTGGAACCCATAGTGTAGTTTACATGTCAAATAAAATTGTGCAGACATTCTTCACTTTTCACAGCAATCATTCACAAAACTCAGGAACATCAATAGATTTATAGCCTGCAGAGTGTGAAAATGTTTTGATGAGCAGTGTCATGCTAGATTGCTCACCCTTAAAAATGCTTTTCCACATTTGTGTCACAAACAAAACCAGCTCAAGGCAAACCAAAATATTACAACAACGGCTGCTGGCCTTCCCTGTAGAAGGGCAAACAGAAGGCATCAGACCCTCTAGCTGGCTTCATTTGCAAAGCAGTCAATCTTAATGAAAGATTATTAAAGATCCCCCACAGAAAGGGACAAGGACTTAAAAACCCTGATGCTCCCGCAGAAAATAATTTGTCATGCTTATTTTGGTGGTTTGCTCTTTTAAATTTTGGAGACAAAATTAAAATTTCTGTCACTGAGTGATTTCTTTATTTATTTCCTATTAAAAGAAAAAAAGGGTCAGCAGAAATGCAACGTTATGCTGTTCTTTTTTAGGACATACACATCTGCTTTTAAGTATTTTGGTCGCAGAATCTTTTAGGTTGGAAAACACCCTTCAGATCATTGAGTCCAACTGTTAACTGAACAGTACTGAGTCCACCACTAAGCCAAGACCCTGAGCACGACATAGATCAGCACACTCTGGAGACTGAAACAGAGTACTTCCCAGGTTAGGTGAGTCTCACTGATCTGACTTTCTTCCCCCTCCCAGTCTCTCCCACACAATCATCCATGGTCCTCGAGTCAGTCCTGTCACTCCTCATCCTCTGTAGCGATCACCTGGCCACATAGCTGGCTCAGGTCCCACTTTCCATGTCAGAATCCTCAGGCTGGTGAAGTTGGGTAGTTTAGATGGCAACCAGCAGAGACTTCTTCTTTCTTTTAAAGAGCATCTTTCGCTTCTTAGGGACATACTAACCCTAAGATTTCATAATCTAATTTTGTGACAAGAATGCATAGTTAAGTTACAAAATAATCACTGCTCTTTTAGGTGCACAGCAATGTGAGATACTATCCTCGTCTGGATGATTTTGAGGAACTGGAGAGATTCTTGTGGAGACCGTGCTAGCCATTTCTTTCTCCCTGCATTGGAATTGTTCTTTTCCTACCAGTCATTCCACTGTCATAGAAGAGCAATATGAATATCCTTGGGGTATCTCTACCTTTCTTTCCTGGAACATTATTAAACAGCTCCTCAGCCAGGAGCTAACTCTTTCCAAAACATTAGGTTACTCGTTTGGTTGATGATCTTAAAAAGAACTTTTTCCTCATCTCTGTTTTTTGTTCTTGT
Source organism: Rhagologus leucostigma (assembly GCA_013397725.1). Classification (NCBI taxonomy): domain Eukaryota; kingdom Metazoa; phylum Chordata; class Aves; order Passeriformes; genus Rhagologus; species Rhagologus leucostigma. The sequence goes on from VZTD01005732.1 coordinate 975,705, forward strand.
AATGCTCAGACACAGACTTCCTGTACGGCAAGGGATCACATTCTTCCAAAATCTTGGATTTGCTAAGCAGGGACCTCTTTTTCCTAAGAGAAAGTGCACAATGCCACAGTTGATTCTTGCTTCCTATTGCAAAGATTCATGGGTAGGTTAAGAAGTTGACAAAACAACATGAATACAGCACACAAAAGTGCACAAATGACATGAGATTACATTGTGCAGAAAAGATATTTAATGTTGTTAACACATTAAAGTTGACATTCCAGCATGTATTCATGACCACTTCCTACTTGTCAGCAGCTTCTGCAAACAATTAGGAGGCCAGTTTCAGACTAGAGCTGAGAGAGCCATGCTGCCTGAGAGCTCTGTGGCACTATTTTTGTGAAATCAGACACCTTCCCATGTACTCAGCTTCAGCAATGTCAGAGATGTGTTTTTGTACATACTACTGAAATTGCAGACAGCAGGTGTGATGCTACCATTCTCAGAGCCCTGCTTTTGAAGCTAATACAATATTTAAATGTTCATTTGATTTCCAAATCATAACTCTTGTTAAAAAAACTTGGAAACGTTACTGAAGATCAATAGGTTTTCTATTGATTTCTATTCTGTGGATGCCCCATCTCTGGAAGCATTCAAGGCCAGGTTGGATGGGGTCCTGAGCAACATGATCTAGTGGAGGGCGTCCTGGTCCATGGAAGGGCAGTTTAAATGAGATGATCTTTAAAGGCCAAAAATAAACCGTTGTATGATTCTATGACTTATTATGACTAATTGATGTGTGTCAGGATGTATGACAGTATATTTGTAATTATTCTCAGGACAGTTTACTATATGCCTTTACTAGTCATTTTGCCCAGCCTTAAAATATCATTTAATCCTCTATCCCAGCTTGCAGGTGGAGGGGTAGTAAAACAATCATGCTGAGTTGTAACTTCATAAAACAATTTTATCTGAATGAAATTGTTCTTGGATCAGCACTAGACTTTACAACAAACATGAAGAAGGCCAGATGAAAAAACATACCCTCTAAAAATTGACTCACACAAGACACTTATTTAGCAGTGACAAATTTTTTTTCTCCTTTTTATTTTTGTGTGCAAAAGAAAACATTTGTGGAAAGGGCAAAAATTGTGTGTGAGAGGTTTTGTGTATGAATAAAGGATTTATTTCCATATCTAGATGGGATTAATTTTAAAGGAAACATACCTAATTTCATGCATTATCCAGTAACTCATAATATGCCAAGTGTTCAATAATTGTGTAGATAGTTTGTGTGAGCAGACAGACACTCATAAACAGGCTGGCCTTCTGCTATGCCACACCTTTTAGACACAAGAGTCCTGGGAGAGCCTAAGCCCCACCCTATGCACAGAAAATACATACCATTTAACTGAAATATCGCACATGGCTTACCTGACTCTACTGTCCCTCTTAGGCCAGATGTTCCTCCAAGACAATGACTCCAAGAGAGAAAGAGTAGTTCGACTAGCTATGAAGTAGTCTGCTCCATCAGGAAGGACACATCTGATGGTCTCATTTTCTTGCTTCATTTTGAGATTTCCAAGAGTGTACACATGTCACACGGGCTGGAGATTTCTCTGGCAGCCAAATAGATTTGCCTTTCCTGAACTTTGTTTGTTTTGGAGAGGGAGGAGAATGAGTAGGACTATAAATCAGTCCCCTCCCAGCCAGCTCATTTCGTTTATTCTTGGCCCCATCTGGGCCCCATTATTTGAAGAGCACCAGGGCTGCAATAAGTAAAGCATGGGGCACTGCAGAGCTCCTTACCACTTGCTTCAGAAAAAATGCTGCTGGGGGAAATTAGGTCATAAAATAATTTCCTGAACCTGTGTTGTATAAGAAACTGGAAACAAGCACATGTTTCAAAATAGAGCTCTGTTAGGATGTCTCTCACTTTTTTTTTTCCATCTCTTTGTCATATAATGTTGAATTAATTCAATTTTAAATCCCATAATTGACATAATGGCAGTACTTTGTAATTGGGTTAGAAAGGCTTTGTTATTGTCTACAGTCATATTAATGATCTAATCACATGATGTTGGTATCTCAGCCATATGTGTATTGTATGCTTGAATTTCTAATCGGATGCGTTAGCCAAGAGTACAAAAATCTCAATCAACATAAGCATTTGAGTAGAGTGCAGAAAGGAATGCAGAAGAGCTAATATTAAGTCACTTACAGTGTTTCAACTAACTTAATGGGAAACCATTATATTCTTGTTTGAATCTAATCAACAGAACTTGGTTTTAGAAACCTGGTGTCAGTCAGGATTTTGAGGAAGGATACTGTTCTACAAAAGTCACTGTAAAATGCATCTGCATGAAAATCAGTGTAAGCTGTTGTATAACAACAAGACCTTGTAAGTATGCTCTTGACACACATTTAAGCAAGAGCAGCTGATCTTGCTGAAATCAATTAATTGTAGAGTCAGTGGGAAGGAAATATTGGAAGTTACCTAGTCCAACCTACGACAAATCTAGCACCACCAGCATTACAAGAGGTTAGCCATAGCTTTGTCTAGCCCTCAATCTCTTTTCCTATCCTCTTCCAGGGCTCCACATTTCATTGATGTGAATGAAAATGGTTTATGCTAATATTTGACTTGAATCTCCCAAACACTCTAATTTTCTCTTGCAGACAGGACCCAGATACAAAAATCTGAAGCAGAAATAAGGTTTTCTGATTATCAGTGTGTTGGGACTATGGTGGTATTGTATGACAGGTACATACATTTTATTTTGGAGGGGGTTTTTTTTATTATTTATTTGTATCATTTTGCTTGTTTTTCTAAAACGGTAGATATAAGAATATCAGAGTCATCATCATGATGCAAAAGTCATGCATTTTATCCTACAGGATCTGAAAATATTTTGTTTATGAATTATATCAACTCAGATGCACAAAATCAGAATTTAAACTCAATTAATGGGATAAAAACTCAATACAGCTACTATTGTGTCAGTTCAATATATAGGAGTGATCACTGTTAAGTTATACTGAAATAAAATATAGAATATTCATCATATCATTTAGGCTGTAAAAGATCTCTAAGATCATGGAGTCCAACCATTAACTCAGCACTGCCAAGTCCACCACTAAGCCATGTCGCTGAGTGCCACATCACACACCTTTTAAATACCTCCAGTGATGGTGACTCCGTTACTTCCCTGGACAGCCTGTTCCAATGCTTGACAACTGTTTCCATGAAGAAGTCTTTCCTAATATTCAACCTAAACCTCTCCTGGTATAACTTGAGGCCATTTCCTCTTGTTCTGCCACTTGTTACGCGGGAGAAGAGACTGACCCCCACCTCACTACAGCCTCCTTTCAGGTGGTTGTAGAGAGCGATAAGGTCTCCCATGAGCCTCCTTTTCTCCAGGCTAAACACTCCCAACTCCCTCAGCCATTCCTCATCAGGCTTGTGCTCCAGACCCTTCACCAGCTCTGTCACCCTTCTCTGGACAGGCTCCAGCACCTCAGTGTCCTTCTTGCAGTGAGAGGTCCAGAACTGGACACAGTACTCAAGATGTGTCCTCACCAGTGCCAAGTACAGGGGAAGAATCAGTCCCTGGTCCTGCTGGCCACACTGTTGCTGATCCAGGCCAGGATGACATTGCCTTCTTGGCCACCTGGGCACACGCCAGCAATCCCAGGTCCTTTTCCACTGGGCCACTTTCCAGCCGCTCTTCCTCCAGCCTGTTTGGCTGCATGAGGTTGTTGTGACCCAAGGGCAGGACACAGCACTTGGCCATGTTGAACCTCATACCATTGGCCTTGGCCCATGGTCCAACCTGTCCAGAAATCTCTGCAGAGCCTTCCTGCCCTCCAACAGGTTAATGAAACTGAACTTTGTTTCATCTGAAAAATGCCTGAGGGAGCACTCAATACCCTCCTCTAGGTTGTCGATAGAGATATGAAATATGACTGGCCCAAAGACTGAGCCCTGGAGAGTACCCATTTGTGGCCAGTTGCCAGCTGGATGTAACCCCATTCAACACCACTCCTTGAACCTGGCCATCCAGACAGCTTTTATGCAGTGTAAACCTGGATAATGCAAAAATGCAGAAATAATCCATGGAAAATGCAAAAACCCAGAAAAAATGCAAAAATACTAATTTGGAAATGTTGTCATAGGAATACCAAGTATTTAGGTGATTTCACCAAAAACTTTTACATTCTCTAGCTTTTCAATACATGTAGATTTTTTCCAAGGAAAATGAGAACACTTCAATTAGATTATTAATCAAACTCCCAGCAAATACTTCAGTAAAAAAAGCATTAAACAAAAAAATTTGGGGCCCTCAAAAAAGTCAGTATGATCTGCTGCAATAAAATGGGAAAATATACAGCAAGACATGCTTTAATGATGGCAAAATTTATTTCTTCATGTGTTTGCTGATTTGTTTAATGATCACTGCAGAGTTTGTAAACCTGTAAAAAGAATGAAACATCATTTTGACTATTGTGTTATGATAAATCAACAGCCTATTTAAAATGTGGATTAGAGAGCTATTATTCTTTCTTTTTTCCATCAGGGCAACCTTTGGTAACTTTTGAAAAAATGGAATAAGAATGTCTAAAGCAATATATCAGGAATAAATGTTACAAACTGGAAATTTTCATGCTAGGCTTACATTGCTAGCTAATTCTGTAGGAGGAATAAAATAGTTTAAAAACCCTGCCATTGATATCTCTGTGATGGAAAAACTATAAATTGCCCACAACTCTCTGCATGCCTTGCTTTCAGATGTAGGACTGGTAATTAAAAAAAAAACCATTCCATCTGAAGTGATTTCTGCTCATTTCCGTATTATTCTAGATGGCTGTCATCATTTTATAGGAAAACAATGGCACTTGTCATGTCAGAAGTGAAATACCAGAACTATGATTGATATTCTGTCCATAAAAATCTCTCAACTCTGAATATTTCAAGGAAGAGCTGCAGGACAGAAGCAGACTGAACTAGTATGTTGTTGTTGTTAATATACTCCATTCCAGTGGTCAGAAAGATCTGACCTGCCTGTTGTTAAAATAGAATGGAAGAGTGAAGTGCATGAATATCTGTCTATTTATGGTAGTGGAAAATACTGAAAGTAGGACAAGGTCATTTTGTCCACAAAAAGGGAGGTATTTGGAAACGCATCTCAAGCACAAGACAGGATACTCTGAACAGCCTATAGAACTGACATATGCTATCTGCCAAGCTGGAATGCATTAATCATTTAGACTCAGTTCCTCTTGACCAGTTTTCGGTCCTATATGTGTATCTGCCACATGAAGTGCTATTTTTGGAGGTATCTCTATGTATCTGTGTAATGAAAATGCTTTTTTAAGTTTGAATTAACTGGCACTGTTTAATCTGGTGGGTTTTTTTTTCAATTCTGCACATATTTTTACAAGTATGTTTTTCAGCTTTCTCTGACACGAGCACTACTGGAAAATGGTTACAGGCACAAGCTGAAAGGGCACGCTAGGTAATGACGTACACATTCCCAAGTTCAGTCCTGTTATACAAGTTAACTCTCAATTGAAAGTTGCCTAGATCAGATAAACTAGCAGGAATCCCTTACCAGAAGATTGTGATTTAGAAACGACCTGATAAAATGTTTGGGATCATATGAAGAGAGTAGCCTATCTGCTTTGCCAGTACCAGAGCTGCCCATGCTGCACTGACTGATCACAAGGTCTGTAGCAAAAAATGCAAAAAATTCTCGAAACAGATGGCTTAGAAGGGTGGGTCAAATCTTCACATTAGGCGGAGGTTTTGATCTCATAGAAGGTTTCAGTCTTTGAGTGTTTGAGGAATGAGAGGAAGAAGGTCAGTGATAATTAGCAGGTCCATGGGAAATTGCATTGATTAAAATCTAAAAATATTTTATTTTGATTACTTGGAATAGTTATATTTCACAATTAGTTTCTGCAGTTTTCCTTTTCTTAGCTTCAAACCTTACTCATTTAAACTCTTCTAGTGAAAGGTAGTTTAGTGAATGCATTGCTTTGGCTCACTCTTTTCTGCAAATGGCATTCAGTTCTTGCATTAATTTCTTTTGCCTGTCTTGTTTAGCTAGCAGCGCTTAGGTACAGGAACACTGCTCTACAAAAGCCCACAAAGAAGTAGTAATAAGAATAGACACTTTTAATCTGTGCAAAGGGCTTTATTGCATTTGAGACTGGATGATGCAACTAAGACACTGAAGGTGTTTAGAGTTATACTTACTTAGTTTCTTGCATTATCTAAAGTGAAGGTGAAAAGATTTGGAAACCTTGTGAAGCCTGAAAGTTTATTTTCTGTGATTGTTGTAAGTAATCGAGCAGGTGAATCATAAAACCCAAGGTGTCCCTAACAGCCAGTCTCTGGAACGGTCTTATTGGAGCTATTGGTAGTTAAGTCAGAAAGTTGTACTTAATGTGAGAAACTGGTAGACAGAATCTACTTCCTATGAAAAATGTGAGACTGAATGTTTAGGAGTAGTGACATTGTAGAAGTGACTTTCTGAGGATATAAATAAGGCAAAATTATGTCTTTCATTTGGCTAACTTCTGTTTTGAAAAAGCAGTTAAATTTTTATTCCGCAAGACATCTTTGGATCTCAAACAGAATCAGTAGCATTCAAACTTGGTAGAGTTGGTGAACAATTCTTCCAAGTGCCCTGGTTTTCAGCCAGGACAGAGTTAATTTTTTTGCAGTAGCTGTGAGGTGGCAGCGCCTAGAGCCATGTGGGCATGTCTTGGTTGTTATTCTCTACCATTCACATCACGACTGGGAGGACAGAAGTAAGGGATTCTCATTTTCAGGAAAGAGGGGAGCGTGGCTTGCAGTCGGGAAGGAAAAAGGTGGTTCATTGTCTCAGGGCTCTCTCCACGTGGGTTCCAGTCAGTGAGCAATTTTTGTATGTGACTCACCCTCTTTTTCGTATATTTTTGTTCTTAATATTGTCAGAGTTGCTGTTCCTTATCTCATTGCTGTTTCCAGTAAATTTTTCTTATTCCAGCTCATGATCCCTGCTTTTTGTCCCATTCACTGGAAGAGGTAGTGGAGAGGGAATTGGCTCGTGCTTTTCATTTTAGTGGGCACACTGAGGGAGTGCCACAAGCCTAACTTTTGCTAAGGAGAGAGCTCAAGAGGCTGCAAGCTTCACAGAGCAGTTTCAGGTAAGCTGGGCACCACGCAATAGACCTCAACAGCAGCTGGGCAGTTCGCAGCAGGTGTTGGACTGGGGCTTAGCAGCCTTTCAGAACGCAGTGAAGTACTTTTGAATGTAATCCATTATTGTCAGTTACTTTTAACTTCAGAGAAAAAATCTGATCTGTACTCAAATTTTAATTACTGTAACTTTATTTATGAGAAACATCTGTGTTTGTCACTGAGAAACAAGCTCTGCTTTGAGCTATAAACCACTAAAAATACTAAACTGTAGAACTTCCGAAATCAATTAAAGTGCATGGGAAAAAATAATTAGTTATGCCTAGATTTATGATATCTGCTATCAAATAGTATATCTACTACTGGTGGAGGACATCTTTGGAATGTTAATTTTTTAAAGTATTAGTATATTTGTATGTGGTATTTGGAAAGAAGGAATGTTTAATCTCATTTAGCTTTAGCTCTAAGAAAATAAGGCACCCAGCCCCCTTTGTGGTCAGTGCAGATGGTACGTTAAATGCAAATCCTCAGAGAAAAGAGATCTGTGATTCCTGGACCTTGGTTTGGAGGAGAGGTAAAAAGGCCAACATTAGTTGAAGCCCTCTGTGAATGCACAGATGTAACTTGCATCTTCTTAATGTCTTTACCATGCAATGAATCTCTTTTTCTGACAGACAATATCCATATGTTTATCTCAAGAAAAAAAAGGAAAAATGTAATTTATTTCACATTGAGGGTTATGAATAGAGTGGTGCTAAGATATTAAAATAAATGAAAGAACCAAGTTCTATTTTGATATTCTTATACATAAATATATGGTATGAAAATTTCTCTAGACTTCTGTGAAGATAAATGTGGTCGTGTTACACTGTCTTGTATTTTCCATAGCACACTGAATGATTTTGTAAATATCCTTGCATAGTTTTTTGTTTAGAATTAAAATTCAAAACTCATTTACTCTAAAAATCAGGATGAAATTTCATTTTTATAGCTATGTTATTTTTAATTTTTGGAAAGATTCTTCCCCACGTCACATCAAGATGGATACCTGCAGGGTTACCTGCAGAGTCATTGGCTCCCTTGTCTAGGCTGGACAAGGAGTAGAATCATTTAATTAATATACATGAGCTGGTATTCTCTACAGTAACACAAAGATGTGATGACAGCACACACCAGCATTCTTTGTGTAAATGTAAACGATGGGCAGCAGCAGTAGTAACCCACATATCTGGGGCATGTACTAGCAATCTGGTTTCAGACTCTACAACTGCATATTCTACTCCCTAATTTGTGCTGAAATATTTACACCTTCATAGCTAATCCATACCTGAACAAGGTTTGTTATGCTGCTGTATACTAAAATCACACCTTCATTTTATACACGTGATATTAATAGATAAGCCAAAAAAAGATCTGTGATTATCTTCATCCCAACTACTCATGAATATGAGTCAAACTTCCCAAATAATGGAATTCCTTTAAATTTCATTTAAAGGTAAGATATTCTGGGCTCTTTTTCCTCCCCTTCTAGCTTTTGACCACTAGAATTTTTATTTCCAGATTCTTCTGCAGTCAGGAGAAGGAGAAATGAACTGTTACTTTTTTATGAACTCTGAGAAATGTAATTGCATCACTTTAAGGAACTGCGACAATTTACCAGGAGTTTCAGGAGACTTTTAAGATCTGATTTCAAAGAATCTTGAATTTAAAAGCCTGAGAGATTGGTTAACATACATAAATTGCAGCTGGATTATTAAACTTCTAGACACTAATTACCTTTGAAAACTCTGTGCATTCTGCAGAGCAGCAATCTAATGATGGTTTGTTTTGTACATTAATATTTATTCCTAACCATTTATCTTTTAAATTAACCTTAACTGGGCTCTGATTTAAATACATTTGCTAAGGTATATTTTGAAACATCATATGAACACATCAGCATTTATCGGTTTTTACAGGGTTTATAAATGATTGATTATACTGCTTTAATCAACACTCACTTTCTTTCTGTAAAGAGACTGTGGCATAAAGCTAGAATGGACATTAGAGAGATAAGAAAGGAATTTAATATAAACTGCAGTCACAGGTTGTGGTAAGAAATATGGCTGCCCCAAAAGAAAGTCCACATCTGTTCAGGTAATAGTGGCAGAGAGAGAGGGAGGGAGAAGAAGTCAGGAGTGCTTCCCTAGTTACTTTAACAGGAAACTCTGGATCTCTCTTTGTTGTTAATTCAGGAAGTACTGATATATGAGGAGTTGTGACAGAACTTTAAACAAGAGAGAGTGAGCTTTGATTTTAGTAGTGACATTGGAATTTCCACAGCAGTGAGCAAGCAACCTTCCAAACACCTTGGGCACAGGACAGAGTGGAATTTTAACAAATTAAACATTGTGTATGACAGCGAAGGATGCTTCAACGGAGTATTTTTACATACCAAAAATGGGGATGAAGAACAAAAGGGCTTACCCAATGCAAGAAATATAACTTCTTTGGAATTTGCTAATTGTTTGCAGTTTTAGACTTGCATTATACCTCTGGTAGTGACACCTTGGGATTTTCTTTGCCTTTAGTATTATTGTTCAGCAGTGACTTGAGTCTTCACTGAAATCCAAAGGACTTTTACCACTGATTTTAGTATTTTTTAGTGTTATTTTAGTATTCCTAGTGTGGCTTTCATTACATTGGAAGGTCGATTCATTTACTGATATGAGTAAACCATTTCTCCAAAATACAGATAAGTTCATATAAAGAGCCATAATGGATCAGACTAAAGATGATCTAATTTATTCCTGTTTGTGTAAGTGATAATAACAGCTGTATAGGAAAAAGTGTATGAATAGGGGATGAATAGCAGCATACTTTCTCACCACCATCAGATTTCCTGAGCTTTATAGTTAATAGCCCTGATTGGGTTCTTCCATGAATTTGATCCAATTTTGAATTCATGTAGACTATTAGCATCCACAACAAGCTATCTAGTTATCGTAATTCCACTTGTTGGTTTTGGGACTGAGTCTTTAAGTGCCAGCAGAACTGTATTAACTTGCTCTTTATCTGCAGAAAGCATCCTAGATGACACTGGGAATTAGATCTCAGAAACACATATTAAACAGAAACATATTGAATGTTATTACTGAAATAATATGCCCTGTCTTCCAAAGAACTTAGTGATATCATAGACATCTGTGCTCCATCAAGTTAGATGTCTGAGTGAACTGTTCAAGTATGAAGATTGAAAGCCCCTGGAGTTATGACACCAATGCATGGAATTTCATGGATGTCTTGTTTATATACATCTTCATTCTCTGAGTGACAGTAAAACAAATAAAGAAGAAAGATGCAGATTTCCAGAACAGATTTGCCTGGAAAAACTCTGTAACTTCTTTGTTAAAAAGATGAGGCAGTCTTTGGGCTAATTTAAGACCCATATTAAATCAAGTTGTAAAAGCAATTGAGTAAAGATCTACAATACTGCACTTGACTCTTTGCATATATGAGCATATAAATCACGAAAATGGAACTGTCATTTAAACATAGCTTTTTACCAGAGCTAAAATATGCCTATTCTGTGTACAGGCTTTGATCTGACTTCATAGTTACTCAGAATTCAAATTCAAGGGATGTTGTCTTTCTCATAATTGGCACTGAAGAATGAAAGATATGGAAGACTTGACTGTTTATTATTGGCAAAATAAATAGACAAAAATTTTTAACTGGACTGTGTCCAAGAAAATGTAATGGTCAAAGACCTAGGCAAAATTAAGTAAGAAATAGATGAGGCAATTTTGGCTATAGGAAGTGTGGAATACAAAACGCACCTTTTATTAGTATTTTTTCTGCAGATTGGGTAACCACCCAAGTGACTTTCAATACGTTTTATTTCTGAAGCAGTGTCCAAGAATCTGGGCACTGGGTGGGCCAGCCCTGTAGGATCAGAGGCAGCCTGAGGAGTTTCACGGAGCCAGGAACAGGCTGCTTATCAAACCTGGGAGCCAGGGTTTGAACGGGGAGACTTTTTTGGAGAAATCCCTGAAGAAATACAAGACTGCAAATGTTTTCTGGAGAATTCTTGGTCACTTCTAGCCTCTTTTTTCATTTATACCATACCTATGGAGCATATAGAGACTGGTTGCACAGCGGGAGATTGTTTGGAGCTGGTGTCACTAAAAAGTAACAAAACTTGCACCTTTAGATAGACATGCAGAAGAAGATTTTCAGGAGTATTTAGCAGCTAACCAGAGGCAAATAGTCACAGGTTTTCAGCAGCTTATTAAAATATTCTGATTTGAAATTAAGGTACCAAGCTTACTCAAATGCTTTAGAAAACCCCATGAGGGACAGAACCCATCTTTAAATGCCCAAAAGACTCTTAAAGTGTCATCTCTGTTCCCAATGAGGAACCAAAAAGGAAAGTAACAAGCCAGGTGTTAGACTGGTGTAAAGGAAAATGCCTTGGAGTGCCCATGTCAGGGATAGGTGGAGGGGATCCTGAGCATGTTCCCCACTGACTTGATCTTCCTAACAATGAATCAAAAGCCATGAAAGGCTCAAGGGGTACTGTGCCTCTCAAGGTCTCTTACAGAAATACAAAATCTTTCCTCCACTAAGGGAAGGATCCACAGGCTTTTGCACATCTTTCCTCCTCAGTGAGGCATCAAACAATGAACTACTTACTAAGCTACAATGGTGGAGAACATTGAATCTTTAGTTTTTCTAATTAATTGATTTCTTTTGCAGGTTTGCATCATGACAAAACAAAATTTACTGACTCTCCCCCTCCAAAAAAAGTCTGTTTCTCCCATCAAATTAATTAAATCGGTGTGACATATGCAGACTGCAACATTATTTATATGAGGGCTATGAGCAGGATGTGAGCAGGGTAACTTATTTTACGGGTCAGTAAGGGCCATGGAAGCCTGAACAAGTTATGTGCATTTATCCAAGAGAGTGCAGTATAAGGAACTTTAACAGGAATAGAATTGGACACCATGGACAAATCTGTGTTTCTTCCTTTTTTTTCCAAGCTCCTCTGCTTTTTTTAACAAATGATTCAATGATCTTGTTTTCTTCAACATACTTTTTTCCATTGTGTAGTAATTTGGCGATAAAAGTAGTCTATTCCAGAACACCTAATTCTCAACTCTCAAATGCAGAAGCCAGGAATCCCATGCATTTCTACTGAAGGTTTCTGTTATAATTCATTACTTAAATTTGTTTGGATTACAACTTGCAAGTCAAAGAACCAGTGAAATTTGCAGTTATTAACCATGGACATTTGATTCCACCCTTCACAATAAAACAACAGTGAATGAAATTGTGTCCCTCCTTTAGATACTGCCGTATTTCCTCAACTTTACAGATTTAGGGATTCAGCTGTATTTAAGAAGCTCATCTGGTGATTAATACAAGTACTTAGTCAACATTTGCTCTATAAAATTCTTCCCCAGCTCTTCCTTTTAAAGCAAAGAAATAAGTCCCATATATTTTATAACATTTTAAAGCACTTACCTTTTGTCTGTAATCACAACTCAAATGAAAATCAAACAGGAAAACCCATTGCGTTGTTTCAATGTGGCAGTAACTACATGTTGAAATTACTTTTCAAGCAGAGAATGAGAGGATGAAGATTAAAACATCAGTAAGTTCTTGCTCTATATAATTCTTGGTCTTTCCAATCAGTCATGTTCCCAGTGATAGCATCTTTAAGTCATATTTATAACGTGAGTCGCAAGACAAAGAAAACTCAGCTCCCAGCTATAAAATTTGAGAAAGTTAAAGTTTATAACAAAACAGCAAATGATGAGCACATAAACAACCCCGAATCTCTATGAACATGCCTGAGCATCCATGCCTAAATAAAACTGCACAGTAATGCAGCATTGTGTTACTGTAGATGGTGGTATTGACATGACTGTTACAATTGTATTTACGGCTCCAGGAAGACTGCGCAATCTTCAAACCTATGGGTTTCTGGCAAGGTCTTGCTGTGCAGTTAAGCCACATGCTGCTGTCTTGATTTACGTACTCAGGTGGCTTAAAGCTCATCTTTATACAGTGGTAATGTTGCTGGAACTCAGAACAGGTATGGTTCCTGTCATTCCTATGAGGTTTCCCTGTGAGGTGCTCTATGTTGTGCCAGAGAGCAGAGAAGACAAAGGAACAAGCCTGGACTGGCTTCACACAGATGCATCAGATGCATGCTATAAAATATATCAGAAAAAGGCATCTGGCCCACTCATTTCTGTTCTTAAGTGATCACATTTTTTGCTATTTCAGTCCTTTCTTCTGAAATTAAATGAACTGAAGTACAAATATATTTACCAGTGTATAAATTATTAAATCAGTTTTAATTTCAACTTTCAGAGACAGAAAAAAGATTCCTTTCTTAAATTGGTGGAGGCCTGCACATCATCATTAGGAGTTTCACCATGCATCCCTTGAGCTGCTGAATTTTCACTTTGAAAACTCCCACAGTCTGCAACTGACAGGAGCAATAAGTCTCAAAAATTACCATGGCCGTTTGTATATTTTTTAAAAAAGTGATATTTGGACCAAAGTATGAAGTGCTGCTAGGTGAGGCAGTTGTTTCTTTAAGCTTATGGACTAGAAAGCTGTTGGGGAGTGTGTTACTCATGTCTGGGCTGGTTCTAGTTACGGGAATCCAGTGCACTGGAAATTTGGGCATAACAGCATCTGGAGCTTGCAGAAGTGCTGCTGAGGTTTGGCCAGCTCAGACAAAAAAATGCAGCAGATCTTTCCTTAATAATATATAAACATTTTGAGATGTCCCTGCCTGAAAACCTGTGCAACCTGATGAAGAGTTGCAACTTGTACTGGATGCTGCCTCAAAAGACACTGATGTTCTTGCAGAACAAGACCTGCCAACTCACGTGGAAGTATGTCTCTGTCAGAGGTCCAGATCCAGTCACATTTACCTCATGAACAGTCTCACTGAAATTACTGAAAGTTAACTGAAGAGCAGGACAGGGTTCAACTGGAGTAAATTTATCAGAATACAGACCCAAACTTTGACTATGGAGTCTCAATTTTTTTACTTATGGAAACTGGAGAAATACCCTTATAAAAATCTCTGACACTGAAGAAGAACATAGATAGAGGGCGGATGCTTATGCAACCTGCATGTCCATACATTTGCTCAAATATTTTTCAAGTATCCTTGTTCTCTGAAAACACTTTGCTGTTGTTGTTTATGGTTTTTATTCATAGCACGTATTTTTAAAAACTTTTCTTCCATGCTCCTGGTGTTGTGTTTTGTTTGTTTGTTTGCTTGTTTGTTTATGATTTTTTTAAAATATCAGATTTACAGCCTTATTTGCTACAGATTGGGCAATACTTCAACGTTGATACTGTCAATTAGTTTTCTACCCGTGCAGGGAAGAAGTGAGCAAGTGCCACACACTGCTAAACAGAATAGCAGAATTTGTGTTATCTACTGCATATGTGTAGCATTAGCATTAACTAGAGTATAAATTGCTGGTTTTCTGTTTTTCAGTAATGTCCTGTACTGGGAAAAGTATTGCTCCGTCCTTTAGACCTTCCTCTTAGTCCCTGATACTCTGGCCAAAGTGTTGTGCTAATTTTGACAGAAGCCTGTGTCTCCATTGCCTCATACTGTGGGTGGCCACTCCCAGCAGATTGTTTTTTTCCAGTTAAGTTAATGCTTTTTAAAGACATCTGAATTTTATTATCTGCTGTAGGTAGATCTACAAGGAGCAGCACAATGAGCACTGTGTTGTTTATTCACTAGAAGTGTGATGGATTATCATCTCTATCACACATACCAATGAGGCATCAGAAGGCAGTAGTCTCCACCCTTTGGCCAGAGAAGAGCCAAATTAAATCATCTTACCTGTAGCTAAAAGTCAGGTGAAAACTGGTAGGGTAGAGGGGTTTTGTCTGCGTGGATTTTTGTTTTGTTTTGTTTTGTTTTGCTTGTTTGTTTGTTTTTTCCCTTCAGTGAAGATTCTGAATGTAGGAAATATTCTCATTCTGGATCAAAATAGAGTCTCTTAGGTTTGGAAATCAGTATTCCTGTTCAGTGAAGGGAAATCCAGTAATGCTACAATTATACAAAAAATCAAATGTATGCCTCTAAATCAGCAGATGTGTGGGCTCTGCAAGAATTAAAGAAAGAACTAACTGCTGGTGTAAATGTAGTAGAAGGACTGATGTCTTTTTCAGGAATATTTTAAAAGGTCATTTGTAGACACAATTATTTTATCATTAGGTCTAATTACTGATGCAGTAAATAATATGACTTCCAGTGTCTTATCATGGCAGAGCTCTCTTTCAGTTATTTTAAAGCAAAAAATATTTGAATAAATTTTATGCCAGAATTTTTGGTCAATCATTCAGCTAAAATGATATCATAGGAGGTGTAGCATATTCTAAGGAAAAAACCCTACATGCTGTAATTTTCATACAATATATCAAAGTGAATTATTACTAGATTTTGAGGTTTTAAGAATATGAGATTGCTGTTACATGGGTGCTACAAACACTGTAAAATGGTAAGTTGACTGAAGGTGAAAGGAATGTGGTAGTAGACACTCATTAACTTCCTTTCTATGGTGAAAAAATTCAGCAAATTAGTTTTTAGCCTGCAGGGTCCATTTAAAACTAAAAACATCTGCTCAAGAGCTGTTGAAATGCCACTCAGAATGAATTAATTTTATCTAGAGAAAAAAATGCCTATGCAGTGGTCAGGAATCGTTTTGAAAGGATAAGCTAATATAAATTTTAAAGAACGGAACTGAAAAAGGAGACAAATATAGGAAAAGACTGTTTCACTTTCTTTATTTCTTATGCTCACTTATTTGGCTCAGCTAACACAACAGAATGCCAGTATTTGGATTTCATCATTGACAATTCATGCTGACATTCCTCCTTACCTATAAGACTAATATTTTCCTATTTGCTTTGATGGGAATTTTGAAATAATGAAGACATTTGGATCTCTATTTGGCATGGTTTATCACATGGTGAAGGAATTGGCAAATTGAGCAACTTAAATATATGTTCACTTATACATACTAAGACACAGGTGTTTAAAAAAATCTTTCAGATACATGCCAGAAAACAGTCCCTTAAAAGAATTGGAGATATTCAAGGTTTGTGTTAGTGCTTTTGGCCAGACTATAGTCTAGTAACTGAAATATGCTCATCTTCTGCAGAATCAGATCTAAGTATTTCTAAAGAACTGAAAGTAGGTCAATTTGTCTAAGAAAGTAGGAAGAAATTCTTAACTGACAGGGTGGTGAGACATGGGAAGAGGCTGCCCAACTAAATTGTAGATGCCTCATCCCTGGAAGTGTTCAAAGACAGGTTCGATGGGTATTTAAACAACCCGGTCTAGTGGGAGATGTCCCTGCCCATGGTAGGGGGGTTGGAATTAGATGGTCTTTAAACTTACTTCCAACCCAGACCATTCTGTGCTTCTATGGTTCTATGATAACCCTTCTTCTGTGTGTAAGGTCTGTATAGAGACAGAATTAGCCAATTAGCCAAGACCACACCTGAGCTTTAAACGTATCACTACCATTAATGTACCTTACGAGACATCCTAGGTTGCTTGTCTTGCAAGGGCACATTGCTGAAGCCAAACTTAAACAATCTGCTTCACTGGTACATTTCCATCTAAGATATGGTTAGATTTAGACTTTATGCTGGTCATCATAGCCTGGCCTTGGAATTTGATTTGTTTCAGTGATACTGATACAAAATCATATCCATGAACCATAAAGGAGTCTTTATGAAGATCACCTACATGGGAGTGTGTTGGGGTTTTAGGAGTTCTCCTTTTGTTCTTTTCTTTTTCTCTTAAAGAATTTTTCCGCATGCTAAGAGACAAATTACAGAGTACTTAAGAGAGACAAAAGACCTGGCCACAGGGGGAGGAGTCCAGCTGTCCTCTTTTACCTAGGGTTTTTTCTCATGTAAGGCAGAGATGCCGCGAGATTCGAACTGGGAAAAAGGGGGTGGGTACAGGGGCTAGTTCTCTTGTGCTCTCAGCATTCGGAGGCGAGAGAGGCTGCGTCACAACCGCGGGGTCCTGCCTTCTGCCACCTTCCTTCTACCGTGAGTGGAGCTTGCTGAGGCAGCCATTTGCACTGGGACGCTATTTAACACCTTACCTCACTAAAAAAGGGACTCTTTCACCACCTGCTTGGTGCCTCAGGGGACCCCAGGATCCCAAGCCCGCCTTTGTCTGCCCCGCTGGGAGCCAGGCCACAGCCGCTGCCTTTGCTGCTGCTTTGAAGTTTCGCGACACTGTAGCTCCACACGCCCTGCCTGCCGAGACATCCCGGGTTCCACTGCAGCTCTGGAGTTTGATACATCTTGCCTATCACCCGGGATTTTGTGTTCATCCCTGCTGTTCCAGCCTGCTGTTCCCGGGGGTCCTGCTGGGGCACTGGGATCGGCTGCCCAGGGGTTTGTGAAGCCTTTCTCCCATCTCTTCCCGGCCCGACCAAGCCGNCCATAGTTACTGGTGTTTTGTTTGCCTTGTTATACATATATATATATATATATATATAAGTAAAGAACTGTTAATCCTATTCCTCATATCTTTGCCTGAGAGCCTCTTAATTTCAAAATTATCATAATTTGGAGGGAAGGGGGTTACATTTTCCATTCCAAGGGAGGCTCCTGCCTTCCTTAGTAGACACCTGTCTTTTCAAACCAAGACATAGTGACATCAATCAGTCAAGTGGTGAAGCATGTCACTGTTGGCAAATTCCAGAATAATGTTTATATTTACTTGCTGTTTGCTGTGTTCGGCATAACATCCCCATTCACACTTCCTTTTCTTGAAATGAAAAATACCACTCATCCAGAGAACTACATGAGGTGGGAGGATTCCTTCCTTTTTGTTTGTCTTCTTTTTCAGAAGGCAACATAATCACATGTAGAAATATCAGTTTTTAAAATGAAAAATCAATTTCCTACAAAAGTGCAAGACCCAAAATGATTTTAAAGATGAAATTTTTATTCTGTTTAGATATAACCCATTCAGGCAGCTGACATGCATTTCTAGTTTCTCATGTTCTTTAATGCTTCTGTGGGCCTGGCAGCATTGCAGCTTGATGCGTGGTGCCCTCATGGATCACTGGCATCTGAGTCTGAAATTACTTTTGAGTCCAGGAAAACACTCATTGAGTCCAGTCAAACAAAAAGGCTGTAAGCTGGTGTTCACAAAATAAAAAAAAAGGTATCAAGTACCTCTAAAAAACTTATTAGGGTGGTTTTTTTCAATTCCCCAAGTGGAAAGCTATTCAAGAACTCCACTTTCCCTCTAATTTCAAGCCTAATGGGTTTGTGATCCTTTTTGTGAGCCACTCCTGTGCACACGGTCAAGAAGATAATGAAGCAGCCGAGGCACAGATACAGCCTTGATAACTAAAGATGCTCTGGGTTTTTTTAGTTCTCAGTCTAAAAGCAGAAAAACCTCTTGATTTTCAATGCCTATCATTCTTTTCAATAAATGGCAACAAATTTCAGCTAGAAAAGAAACTTTTTTTATGATCTCATTCACCTTCTGGCTCTGTTCCTACCAAACTCCATTGTGCTCCTTTCCTGTTCCATCCCAATGCATCTTTCTGACCTTGAATTCAGACATTTTCTACCCCCTTCCCTACTATTTTCTCATGTCAAGTACTTCAGTCTCACAGACTGTAGCTTTTTAATAAGAAAAGCTGTCCTTTGACTTGTTTCTTTCTTTGCTGACACTACACCTACCTTCCCAATTCAACCCCTTCCTCTTCCCTGGCAGTGGCAAGGTTCAGAAGGCCCTCTTTCCCATGGATTACAAATCTGTTGTTTCAACGTGATTCCAACTGCTCACCCCTAAATTCTTCACACATACTCACAAAAGTTGTAATCCTTGCCTTACAACCACTGCTCCCATTTCAGTCTGCAGTTTGTGAGTTTTCAGGGCTCTGCTCAAGCAGTTCTGTGTGTTTACCTGCAGCTAAGCCTGCATTTCTTCTGCAGCACTGCCTCTGCCTGCAGTCTGCACTCTGTACAGAAGAGATGTACAAAGCATGTTAAGCATCAACATATTATTTACTCTGATTAATAGGGAGGCTGTAGGGACAGAAGTGCTGAGGTAACACAAGCAGTGTTGTATGGATGTTGGCCCTATGTGCATTTGTGCCACTAGACGCAAATAAAGACATGGAGACAAAAAAAATCTGCTCAGACAGTTAATCATTTACCTGCTTTCTAAAATTTAGCAATTTTAGCAGTTTTTTAGCAGAAAACAGAGCACCTAATTTTCCTAAGAATTTCTGCTCCATTTTACTCAAAGCCTACACTCCTTTGGCTGTAAGCATGAATTTTTAAAGGATCCCCCATTGAGCAGCCAGGATACTCAGCCTTGGACCTCTGAGCACCTGTTGATTAACAATGTGCAAGGAGCAAGTGAGATCAGGACATTCTAGATATGCTGCTCTATACCTTGCAGGTGATCTGTGCATTTCCTGCAACTCTTGTCATGTGCAAACATTCTGAACTGACTGCACACTTGCAGTTCAATATGCATAGACTGCTCTTTTCAGGACTGCAGCCTAAACAGTTTAACTGCATATGTTCAGCCAACATGTCCAAAAAGTGGCTGGATTTTCTTCTCCAGGCAAGTAGCAAAAATACAGCCTCTTTCTTACAGCATGCTCCTGGAGAAAATGGCTTCTCGCGGCTTGGATTGGTGCGCTATTGGCTGGGTAAAAACTGTCTGGATGGCCGAGCCCAGAGAACAGTGGTGAATGGAGTTACATCCAGCTGCTGGATGGTCACAGGTGGTGTTCCCCAGGGCTCAGCATTTGGGTCAGTCCTGTTTCTATCAATGATCTGGATAAGGGGATCAGTGGCCCTGGGGGTAAAGTCAACAGCTGGCTGAACATGAGCCAGGAGTACACCCAGGTGGCCAAGAAGGCCAATGGCATCCTGGCCTGTCTCAGCAATAGTGTGGCCAGCAGGACCAGGGCAGTGATTGTCCCTCTGTACTTGGCACTAGTGAGGCTGCCCCTCATATTCTGTGTTCAGTACTGGGCCCCTCACTACAAGAAGGACACTGAGGTGCTGGAGCATGTCCGGAGAAGGATATTGGAGCTGGTGAAGGACGCACATGTCTGATGAGGAGTGACTAAGGGAGCTGGTGTGTGTTTAGCCTGGAGAAAAGAAGGCTCCTGAAAGGAAGTTGTAGTGAGGTGAGGGTTGGTCTCTTCTTCCAAGTAACACGTGATAGGTTGAGAGGAAATGGTCTCATGTTGCAGCAAAGGAGATTTAGATTAGATATTAGGAAAGATTTCTTCAAGGAAACTGTTGTCACGCGCTGGAACAGGCTGTCCAGGGAAGTGGTTGAGTCACCATCTCTGGAGGTATTTGAAAGACATTGCTTAGTGGTGGACTTGGCAGTGCAGGTTAACTGTTGGATCTTAAAGGTCTTTCCCAGCCTTAATGATGCTATGATTCTATGATTCTGATTCTAAGCCTCTCACTCATTTCCCAGGAGGTGTGGGGGAGCAGGTCGTTGTCACACTACTCAGAAGAGCTGTTAGCACGTTCCATTTACCAGTTTGTTCAATATGTTTATTTCATACAGTTCTAAATCTGACCTAACTTCTTTTTCCATCCAGTTCTTAAGAAAGTTGCTGTGAATCATCCAGTTAGATGAAGTCACTAGTGGGCATCCGAAAAGGAAGAGATAGGAATTCTTCATGCATTACTCCCAGGCCCTGCTGGGGAAAAATACTGCAAGAGAGCTGGGACTATGTAAGTGGCTGGAGGGTCTTCACCACTCCTGCCCATCCCCATCAAACAGCCCCTGAGATTCCCGCTGTATGATGCATAGATATTTCTGATATTCCCTGTCCCTTTGAGATAGGTCAAAGAGCACATGCTTCATTCCCAGTGTATTTCACAGCCTGGATCCTTCCCTGAGCCGGCTGAGGCTCAGAGTTTCTAGATGCCTCAAACTTAAAAGCTCTCAGAGCCCACAACATTTTATTCATGCTATTGACAAATTTAGAAATAGGAACGCACTAACAGGAGGTGGAACAGCTTGTGTTATAAAAAGAGCTCCTTATGTGAAAAATATTTAATTTATGCAGTTCACTAAAACATCCTACTGCTTTGAGTTCACTTATTTCTGGTGTATCTGGGCAGCAGACTTAAGTCACAGGAGGAAATTATTGAAAACACTTACAAATCCGTAAAGCAAAGTGAAACAAAAACCCAAGGCAAAATGTATCATATGCAGAGAATTCTGGCAGCCATTGAGAATTGAGTGAAACAGCTTGATCCAGTGAAAGAATAAAATACTGGATTCTGACTTTATATAGATTTCAGATATATAGGCCCAAGATTATATTTCTGAAAAAACACAATCAGTTGCTAATCCAGGATGGAGATAACCCAACTTAATTTTTCTCTTTTTGTTTGTTTGTTTGTCTGTAGTTTTATTTTGCTTTAATTTTGGGGAATAATTCAGCATCATGCCTTTTTCATGTTACCAGAATTACCTTGCTCTTAAAACTTGTGGATTTTTTCCCCTGTGTACCATTGTGTCTACATGATTTATCTTCAGATATTTGTAAATGTGTGCTGCTCATGGATATCTATTTTTTAATACTTATATTGACAGGACAGTAATATCTAGACTGAATATTTTACTCTGTAAATTCTTCCATTTTCTATGTAGTTTGTTACATATCCCCTTATTACTGATTATTGCAGTAACTTTTTTTTTGAGCAATGTATAGTACAAGTAGATAATTGTTTGGTCTACAGATTTCACTGCACTCTTTGCTCACAGGTTGCTTTTGTGTTGTTGAGTTTTTTATTTCATCTTCTCTAGCCTTCACAATTGCTGCTTTTTTTGGTTTTTTGGTACTATGGCTGTTCTACTTCCTGTCATTTCTTTACATTATTTGATGAACATTAAATTTATAGGTGTACTTCTATCTTGGTTTTCCTTCTGTGAGTTTGAATTGCTTCTTTTGTCTTGCTGTATGTCTGTTACTTTTCTGTCTCCATAGTCAGGACTTTCTGAACATGGCAATTTCTCTGTAAAAGCAGAACAAATTTTTGTCCATCATTTTAAAATTATTTAAATCAAAACAATAGAAAGGAAAATAAAAACAGGAGGGGACGGAAAATTTTAAGGGTCTGTATTACTTAAATATCACTCTGGTTATATGTAAAAATACAGATTTTTAATTTGGCCTACATTTTCATTAGATAGGATTCACACATTAGATAAGATAGTTCAGCTGTGACTCTTGTCATTTCAGGTGTTGATGTCATGTTAACAAAAATATTTTACAGAAACTTACACATTGTTTCTCTTTTGCCACTGATGTCCTTTTCACAAAGAATGTTTGTGAGACTAGGAACAAAGCTAGGAAAACAGTAAATTTCCTAACTTCTAAGTTAGACCTGCACAGCAGATTTTGCTTTTAGGATAATGTTTTGGCTGCAAAATGTCAGTCCTTCCACATCAGAACATCATGTAGAAGTCCATTGCTGTAGAGGAAATTGTTACAGTGCCACTGGCATGCCAGGATTTTCTGCCACCCTTTACATTGCAGAGAGCCAGCCAAAAATGTAGAAAAAGCACAGCAGAATTCCAGTGTTTCTGTTGCTTTTACAAGTATTAATGTTTACTATTAAACTGAATAGCAAATACTCCTCTCTTGCTGAAAGTAGCAGCACATACATTAGGAATGCAATGTGCTGCTAAAAGGCATCATTGTTTAACCGCTGAAGACATTCAGTTTTGCACATACACTGGAAAAGCAGGGACACATTAAGACACTTAAATACTAACTCATGGGATTAATATTTGGCAGACTGTGCCGAATACACGAGGACACAGCCATTGGGCTGCCGTGGCTGTGGCTGCGGTGGGTTTTGGCAGACAAATGGGAAGGTCATGAGGAAGAGAGAAAAGGTGGAGGCACCACACCACAAACAGGGAGATGCAGGCACTGGGGCAAGGATTTGGGATGAGAGGCAGCTGACTGAGTCTCACATTCATCGTATGGGATTTGGCAGTCTCAAATTACAAAAAAAAAATGCATTTGTCCAGGCATGCTCCCAATACAATGAATTTTGATGGACGTGACTTGGAATGCGAGTTCAGCTCTGCTAAAATGCATAACCAGCAACATGAGGTGCTGTGTGGACCAGGATTTTGTGTTTCACTGGATCCATTACCTCCCAAAATCAGACCTTTGCTGAATGCACGGTATTTTCTTGACAGCTGTGGAATTCAG
Source organism: Rhagologus leucostigma (assembly GCA_013397725.1). Classification (NCBI taxonomy): domain Eukaryota; kingdom Metazoa; phylum Chordata; class Aves; order Passeriformes; genus Rhagologus; species Rhagologus leucostigma. Next base: position 999,165 of record VZTD01005732.1, read on the forward strand.
TTTTGGAAGACAAAATAACAGTGAATGTTAGAGCTGCACAAAATCTTTGCTATAATCCAATCTGCTGCATAAAATTAGATGTAAGCCATTAAAAAGGGGCTTTTCTGCATTACTCATGAACTCTGCATGAAACCTATGGTTCAGTTTTGAGATATGACTTAATTTTCATACAGTTAACTAACCATTGTTGAACATTCTGGACAACAATTTCACTGTATCCTTTACTATATCTCAGCATGAGAACTTTTAGGATAAAGTGTAGCTCCTTTCATTTCACTTTTCCTCTGAAGAACCGCAAAATTTGAAAGATTTATAAATTTCTTAGAAAATAAAGACCAGACATTGTATCAGCTAGGGGATGATGAGAACCAGGAGTAGGTCAGAAAAGTCAGATATGAAGTTACAGTTATTACACATTTGGTTTCTGAGAGGCAGGATTTTCTTCTAAAGAAAGATTATGATCCAAGATATGACCATTCTATAATAAGGCCAAGTGCATTACTTTGTACTACGTTAATCTCTACTACTGAGATTGTATACATTTTAAAGGCAGTACTGCTAAAATAATCCCCATTTCTGTTATTTTAATTTAGCTCTGGCAGTGTTTGTCAGAAACCAGTGCAATTTGTGTAGAAATCAAGTTGGCCAGGGCATAACTGAATGCTTGTTTAAGATTTAGGTTCATGTGCATCTTGAGTGCAGTCTCCAATGTGGCCATGGTCAGAGTTTAAGTATGGAAAATGAAGTCAGCTGCTATTTTAGAACACAACAAAAAATATATCTACAAAAAAATAACTGTTCTTTTATTATTTCAAATTAAAAATTAATTTGAACAAATTACAATGTACGTTAAAATTCAGATCTTAACAAAATTTTGGTTTTTTCATCCTGCTTTTAAATATAGATTATACTAAAATAAAAGCCTATGAAACATCAAGGCCAATTTCCTTCTGAATGAGATTGAAGGTTAGGTCTCTGAATTCGCTGTTGAATACTGGATGTAGTTTTAATAGATGTTGAATACTTCTTTCCAGATTTCAAGTACCAACACTTGATAGTGATGGCTCTAATATCCTGAGAAACTCGACCTTAAATTTTGGATTCGAGTAAGATGTGTTTATCCTTTCTGGATACATACATACACATGCTCAATAAACAAAAAAAAAGAAAAATATATACATTCTTAATGGGTAGCTGGTAGCTATTATATTCATTAGATAGCCAACTGCGTAGCTGTCAATTGTCCTCTTGAGAGACTGGTTTCTTCCAAATCTGGACTGGTATTAGAATAGGTTACACTTTGTGTCATGGTGGTATTAGTCAGTAACCATGGTTGATATTGTTACACTCTATGTCCTTTATGCTGTCTCTGCTTTCACCTTGGTAACTCTGAGGAGATGAACTTTCCTGCAGCAACTTTTGATGTAGAAAGGGTTCTCAGTAAATAATTTTGGCATAGATTTATTGACAATGATGACATTATTGCATTTATTAGGATATACAATATAGACTGTAAAACTGATTACTATTAATGTTTGAAAAACAGTCAGGTGTTTTCTTTGGCAGTAGATGTGGAGATACCTGGGTAATTTCCATGCTGCATGGAGGGGAGCTGCTGGAAGTGTCTGCCATGAGAGATGTCCTCCACTGAGCTTGCACTTTAGGCTCTCAGTGCAGTTACTCAGGAAATTAAAGATTTGTATTCCACATGATTTATGCATTTCTGTGATTGTGAGTAAGTTACTATGGACAGGGAGAGGAAACACTGTTCAAAAATGAGGGGTTAAAGTGGGAGGTAGGCTGCCGGTGAGAGACCACCATCCCACTGTGGAAGGCAGCCTCAAGGAAAGACAAGGCACAAGTAGACCAAGTAGGCTTTTATACTAATCTGACATTAGCTATGGTTTTCCTCTGGCAGAATTATTTTATTGAACTAGAAGATTTCCCCCTCCCCCCTTTTTGTTTATCCTTTAAATCACATGCAGGAGTTATAGCCTTCATTTTGCCAAAGAGTGTGTCTTTGGAAAAAAAATTAAATTTGAAGAAATGTGATATAGTTTGAACATTGTTTTCCTGAGGAGAAAAGTGCTACCCAATAATTAGCAGCAAAGTGACTTATGAAAGGTACAGTTTATTCTGCATTTTGTTTGTTCAGTTTACAGAGCTGGAAAAGCTCATGGAATAATGAAGTGGTGACACACACCATTAAAAATCAATCAAAACTTCTGATGCCTGAAAACCCTTTTGAATAGTGAGAAAGTTCAGGCTGGGAAATGAACTGATTCACAATAACATTTGCCTAATGCCAGACACCCTTATAAGAAATTAAATCAGTTTGTGAAAGGGAAGAGATTACCATGCCACTGGATAAATAAATAAAATTCCTCTAGCTGAAATACTATCAGTTTTTGTCATGACATTTTGTGTTAAAACACACAGAGATGAAATTATACAAAGACATATGACATTGCTGTAAAAATCTAAAGTGGTTTCTTTAGACTTTTTTAGACAAAGGAAATATCAGAGAGATTAGACCTGTTTCCTGTTAACACAGATACATAAGGTGAGGCTGAAGAAAAACACACTTAACCTTCTGGAAGAGGTAACTAAGATCCCTCTTATATTACAGTAGTTAGGGAATTCTAATGAATTTGAAAACAACTGGATTAAAAGTATTTTAAATATGTGTAACCAATGGAACTGTAGGCCATAATGTCAAGGGCATAAACCCCTCAAACATTAAAATGAAAGTCATCCCTTTGGTGGCAGAAGCCTGGGGAAAGTTCTCAATGGGTTTTGTGTCTCCGACCGCCTGTTGTGTTTTTGTCAGATGCACCCAGAGCTGGCTGTTGTCATAGACAAGATGTGGTGTCACTGCTCTGATGTGGGATGAGAAAATCTATTCTCTGCTGTTTTCTTAAGAGGACGAAAGAGTCCATTAAGACACAGGAATCTGCTTTTGAATCACTCTTCACTGGAATGAACTTTTAAGCCCTCCAGTAGCTGTTCCAAAGGCAGGAGCTCTCCACTTAATGTGAAACAGGTCTCAGAAAATAGCCAGATAAAGAGAGAAAAGAGCCAGATAAAACAAAGGAGGAACAGAATCACTGAGATGAGCTGAACAGATAGTGGGATCCAGTTAACTTGTTGCTTTTAATACTTTCAATAAGGAATTCTGGGATAAATTAAGTATGCAATGGAAATTCAGATTTCAAAATACATGTGTGATCCAATGGGCTTTTGGGTGTCTAACATTGCTATTTTCATGGGAATTACCAAAAAGTCAGAAATTCTAAATTATAAAACTTCACTAACGTGTTTGAGACTTCACAGTTTTTATTGCCTTGTGTGGTATGAGATGCCTGCATATTCCTCGCACTGCTTCTTGTGAATAACAATAATAATAACAATAAGAATTATTTTATTATTATTATCATTATCATTGTCATTATTTTTTTTTTCAGATGGGCAATGAATGATGCGTTATTCTTAAAACAAAGCTATGAATAGAGCTGTTTCCCAACAGTCCACAGCATGGAAAGAAGAATAATCTCTGATTTGCTCTTCTTTCTCTTTTTCTTTCTCTCGCGAATAAATTGTTTGGCTTACAGTTCATCCTGTCCTATTTAAAATAAACTTTTAGGGTTTCTCAAGCACTGCTGTAGATTCTGATCCCAAAATCAACAGAAGCCAAAGCAAAGAATTGAATCGACCTCTGTAAGCTTTGGATTGGCTGTATAACATACAATCAGTCATATTTTTTTCTTTTGCACAGGCCTGCAACATCTTTGCTACCATGTGGAGGATATTAATGTGGAAATATTTTGCAAAGAAAAATAACAGAGAATTTAAAAGGTCTTGCATTAGAACCCAATTCAAAGAAAAAAAAAAGAAAGAAAAAAATACTGTACATATTATTGTAGCAGTTGCTTTCTATATTGTTACATTTAGTGACTGGACGTATAACAGCTTAATGTACAGGAGAGCAAATTTTCTACCTATTTTCTTCTCCTACAGAATTACATTTAGAGCATTGGAAATATTGAAATTCTGAGAAGATATGATTGTTATGTAAATATGTCACATGAATATTGTGTGTTGTAATTTTTTAACTGCATTATAATTTCCTTGACCTTTTTCAGGAGACAAGATTAAACTAAAAATGAAAACTGAGGAATAGTCAGAAAGTTCTAAATGTAGTACACGCCCCCTAATTTTGGCAAGATTTCTATCACAGCACCCAAGGGGTTGATCCCAGCCAGAAGAACACTTTGGCCAAGAGAAATCTCTAATAGCAGATGCATCTGCTGTAAAATTTTGGCTGTTGTTAAGCCAGAGAGACCTGCTTAAGGACCAAGTAATTTTAATGTCTACTGAAATACATACATTTCTGAGCTGGTTTGGGAACTGGGGTATTTCACTGTCAAAATGATGATCTAACAGTGAGGGTGTACAAGAGAGAGATATTTCCAGTGTTACTGTAACTTAATGAACATTGTAATATAATTATTAATAAAAAAACCTGCTGTGATGACTTGTGAAGGAATGTGGTCTTAGTTACCAAAACACCCTGGGGTCACTATATTATTCAATACTCATGTGGAAAAAAATATCCAAAATACTACAATTGCTGATTTTGCAACAGCTACATGTGCTACATGATTTCTTTGCAATGCTTATTTTGTTCTGGAGGGAAAGTCTACATAAGACTTTATGTTTCTCCAGTTTCCTGCACCTTAAAAATCAAGCACTTGCCAAATATTTATGAACTGTGCTTCCTAGCCTCAAAATCCATAGTAGGAGGCAGTGTTTTCGTGTCTATTCTTCATGGCAGATTAAGTGAAATATTCATGATTATCCACAAGAACATCATTTTCAGGAAGAACTTAGCCTTTTTAGTGCATGAGTCACCTTTTTTGTTAAACGTGCTGCACATAAAATGAAAGAGTTTCAAATTATCTTCTGTCTGGGGGTCTTACAGGGGTTTAAATAATAATAGCTGGTGAAGAAAGCTGTAGCAGAAACAGAAATGTAAGACTTGGGATTTTCAGCATCCAGCATTTCCTTGAACAAGACGACACATTTTCAGTTTTCTGGTTGGCTAGTCAGACCTGTTTGTTTTTTAAATATAAAAGAAGAATTCTTTCTTGGAAGGTATCTTGAGGCTGTCCGGTAGCATTTGTCACAGGAGATGCAGACACTCCCTTTTAAAGCTACTATTCATGGCTTTACTGGAAATAGCTCAGTATGGTGTTGATCTGTGAGTCAAAGGATGGACCTTTGTGCAAGCTCTGATCACACTTGTGCCGTTCTCATTAATGAATTTAAAAATGCTGGGATGCTTAGGCCTTTTTGCTTAGGTGTCCAGTGTCAGACAGACTTGTAAAAAGATACAGTTGACCTGGGTTTCATTAGCAGAATAAAAAAGAAGCTTATCCAGCTGCCCTGCTGGGGAGGGCAGAGCTAGCGCAGAGGGCCACCCTGCAGTTCCTGCCCATGATTTCTTGGCCAGTTTTTCCAGTAAACATTGGAAAACATTTTTGGAGTTGTTTCATTGCTCAGTAGGTTTCTCTCACTAATGAGGGAGTCTTAATGGGCAGGAAATCTAGAAAAATAAATAAGCCGTGTCCTACAGCACTCAGTCAAGGTGAAGGTACCTCTAGCCATGAGAAAGAAGGACCTTCTTTTGCCTGGCTTTGTATACTGGATCTTAGTTATTTCTAGGGGATTTTATTCCACTGGTGGTTGAAAGGAAATTGCTTTTTGCATGCTTGGGAGAGTCTTCCTCTTGACCAACTATAGCTTTGCCAAGGTGTATTAAGTAAATAACTTACCAGGGTATAATTATGGGCTTTTGAAAATTAAGGTAAAGTTCAAGTAGTGTTATCCTGTTGGTGGGGAATGGAAGGGCTGAAGAGAGGTCATCAAAGGGCACAGCTGCTTTGGGCAAATACATTTTATTCCTGTAGGATTACACGCTTAAGTATTCTGCAGAAAACTTTCATAATGAAAAAAATAATTAAGTTGCACCAGTTTGATGTCAGTGACATCTTTTTGGCTCTATGACTGCAACTTAATATTTTTCCACAACCCCAGGTACTGACACTTTAATTCAGTTGCAGTAAGATCCATGGTAGCCTACCCAACTTAAACTTGAAGGAAATGCTGGGAGAAAAATTTAATTTCTATCACCTCCATAATTAAAATAACTGTAATAGTCCTTTTGAGATTCTGTACCTGCCATAAGTGCCTAAGATTCTAACATATTGTTTAAAAGAGAAGCTTTGAAACATGAACCTTGCTTTGTATCAATCACTATAATCATGCTCTGGAAACATAAAAACCTGCACCTGGCCATTACCTTTGACCATTCCCTAAAGGGGTTCTACAGATAAAACTACAAGACTTCCCTCTCTCACGCTCGCATTAACAACCAGCTGAAGAACAAAAGATGCATGAATACTCCAACATTTGTTATAGTCTAAGCTGTGTTCGCACACCATGCAGCTTTTTGCCAGATCAGACAGGACAATTGTGATGTGCTATTTCTGCAGCCATCAAGGATTTTACAGACAGCTTTACCTGCCATGTGTTGGCTCTACCTGCTCAGATCTTCTGGAACCCTTGGAAGGTCAGAGTCTCCTGCCTGAAGGAGTAGTTCTGAACTCTTACATCTGATGTAAGAGTTTGTTCATGCACTTGGTAGTAAGAGTTCTTCTACAATGTCTTGCAGGCTATTTATTAAAACACCAGTGTCTTTTACTGAGACATCATTAATGGACCAATAAAAGTAGTGTATATGCTCAAGTGACTCATAGCTGTTTATCGATGCAGTTTTCTGCGCTTTTTTCCAAAGAAGATGCCTGGAATGCTGCTGGAGCTGCTACAGTCCACCTGGTGAGTGGGGAGTTTCAGAGAAACAACACATCACTGCCAAGACTAGTAGAAGCAGTATTTCAGTGTAAGTAAAAAGAGCTGGGCCTGAGCAGTACCTCTGGGCCATTTCATCAACACAGTGTTCACCTGACTGAAACAGGGCAGACGTACTTAATGAGGATCTTCAGGAGGCACTGGACCTGTGCCTGTCAGGAGGATTAAGTAAAAAAAATAATTTGGGCAAACTGCTGACCTGTGCTTTGGCAGAGGCTCATTACAAATTTGAAACAGCAGAGGAAGGGCCCAGCAGACCTTTCAAGCACTCGGAAAAAGAACCACAAGCAGAAAACACTTGCATTTTATTTGGCCCTAAGCTTCTTGGAGGAGGCCATATCATGGAATTAGCAGGAGGAGGACTTTGCTCCCTCTGAAAGGGCAGAAATCACAACTCTTCATACAGTGAAAGAAGGAGCTTTTATTTTAACTTGCTGAGAACAGCCAAGGTATCTAGTAATTATTCTGGCCAGGTTTATGCTAGAAGGACATTGTCAAATGCTTTATAAAACAGATTATAAAACTCTTCAGCACTTCAGCACTTTCTCCTAAATGCATGAAAATAATTCTTCCATTACCAATTGCAGCCTTCACCATTTGGCAGCAATCTGTCCCCCCTCTCCACTTTAATTTATATTTGAAAAATACCATTACACATACATTACACATTGAATCTGTTCTTCAGTGGCTTGTAAGTTCACCTTTTCCTATCTGCTCCATAGAGAACCAAGATTCAGGACGGAGAAATTATATGAAGAGAGGAAAAAAGTGGTAAAGGGAAAGAAGACTAAAATATTAGAATTGCGTCTGTTTGAGCACTCCTTTGGCCATGATCATCATTACTAAATCTGACATGATGCAGGAAAGATTATTACTTAAAATATGTGTTTTACACCTCTGAAAGACAGGTTGTTAGAATTATATATAAAAAATAGCTTCAACTACAGGGACTAATGGGAGGGAGAGGGCTGATGACAGTGCCACATGATGATTAGGAAGCAACTGGAAATGGGGGAGAGTTTGTCTTCCATGATGAGAAGCATGTCCTATGACAATCTCCATGTGTTTGTGTGTGTGTGTAATGGAAGGGGTTGAAAAAGAGAGACGCAGCTCCCTATGCTTCTTCTAGTAAATCCGTCACCACTAGGTGAATTGAAAATGAACTTCTGGTGAAGAGGCAGCTCCAGAGAAGGGAGAGTTATCCCTTCACCTCCTTTTTGTCCCAAAGCCCTTCACCCCCTTTGTGTTCTGACATGCTACTTCAGTATATAAAAGTTTCCCAACACAAGGATCAATTCCATGCTTCTGTTTGCTGTTGTAAATTCAGTTGTTGTGTTCTTTCCACTCCTGTCGTGGCTCCAGGGAACCTGAACTAATTGCCCTCTTTGATCTGCATTAATGGCATTCTTTGAGACACTGGATTTCAAGCCTTTAGCTCTCCCAGAGTAGAAAAGCCTGGTTCTCTCAGTATTTGAGTCAGTCTTGGTTTTCTGGGTCTGCACAGCAGTTCCTGGGTTCCTGAGCAGGTGGCAGATTTCTTCAGGTGAAGTATTCTTTAGGAGCTGCCATCTGCACACACACAGGGTGGGAAAGACCTGGCTAAGGAGTAGCTTTCTAACAACAGCAAAAAAAAAGGAACTAAGCTCATTGTGGAGGACAAGCAGAAATGTGAGCCAATAGTGTTTTGCAAAAGGCACTTTAGGAGGGATATTGTCTGCATGACACATTAAGTGATCCTTCAAGTTTTCTTGAGGCTCTTGAGGCCTCAGCTGGAGCACTAAGTATTATCTGAAGTATTGTAATTAAGAAAGGATGCGAACCACTTGGACAGTGATCAGAGAAGAATACTGGTGACGATGAGATCGTGGATAAAAAAAGAGCTTCAGAAGGGTGACTGAAGACAGACAGCTTGGCCTAGAAAGCAAGAAAACTAGAGGGAACATGGTAACAGTTTTCTATGTATCAGCTGAATACAGAAAGGAATGAAAAAATCTTTTTATGTGTCTCCATTAAGAAATAACAGGTCTGTATTGAAGAAAGTGAGATTAATTGAGATAAGAACAAAAATATTTTTATTGCCAAATGTCATAGGTCTGTGGAGTAATTTATCCAGTAAGTATATAAAGTCATTCCCAATAAAAGTATGCATAAACAAACATGTTAAACAGATGCTGATGAGAATCACATTATTTACAGACAATGGAGTAAATGACATACCAAATTCCCTTATTTTCATATTTCCTAAATATCTTTGTTTATTTTTCATCTCAGCTGTAAGAAGAAAGCACACTAATATGCAGGGCTTTTCAAAATGTCCATATATCTGGATTTCACATTACTGTCTGCCCATGCTGTATTAGAAAGGAAGGTATGCCCAAATTCCTCAGACTGCTTTGTCCTGGATTATTGTATACCTATCTGAATGCCTTCCTCTTGGAAAAGGAGACTTTTTCTCTGACCTGGGTCATTAGTTCCCCAAGTTCTTACATTTTTAAATGAGTTTGGTAGACTGAATGAAAAGTCACCTTGAGCTATGGCTCTCCCAGGATTTTCTTGGAACCAGCAAGATTTCCCTGCTGTCTTCTCCTCATCTTGTGATGAATTGTAAGATCTGGCAGAAAACTCACAGGAAAGGAAGACAGTGCTTCTTTCCTGTATTTTTTCCTTTGTTATTTGTACATAAGCTGAACAGGAAATCGCCTACTTACTGAGACAACATGTTCTGCACATAAATTAAAGAACATAACCACATCTGCCACTGCAGATCTTTGAAATGTAAAGATTTTTGAATGTTACTACACAATCAAGACCATGTTACATCTGACAGAAGCTGCAGGCAGAAAAAGTTAATTTCTACCTTATTTCCTGTCTCCTAATATGCCCTGTTTAACTGAATAAAAAACTACCCTGAAAGAAAGGAAGCTATGAGGCAATTCTTTTCTTCTCACAAAATAATTTCTCAATCCACCTTTTAAAAATGTGGCAATATAAATGAAAAAATATGACATCTATTCAAATTACTTTAATCTATAGAAAATAAGTGGGTTAGAGGGTTCCTATCAGGTCAGTTCAGGCTTACTGTTTACCTTTTGTAGAAAAACTAAATGTGACAGGTGTAACCAACCTATTGTAAGTTGGATCATTGTGATATCTCTATTTCTTTCTGATGGTAACCTGTCTCCTTTAAGCTGTAAAACTATGTTATGCAATTGAATTATATAGTGTACAAAACTTCATTGAAATAGCACTTGTAATTTATCTTCATTTCAGCATTTAATTTTTAAAGTGAAAGTGATCAAAGAAGTTATAGAAAATTGTATTTCAAAATATTTTGTTAGGTTATACTCACCTATAAGACAAATAAAATACAGTTGAAAGTTTTCCTGAAATATGCATTGACTTCTGAGTCCATTTTCTGCAAACCAGTCCATCCAGAGGACAGATGTCAGCTGGGTCCACACAGGAGCTACACTGTCCCGTGTAGTCAGTGAGAAAAAACAGGGTATGTCCAGGATCGCCATTTGAAGATTCCATTTGTTAGACATACAGGTCAGAAATATTCTGCAACATTTATTTCAACTATGTTCAGTAAAGTGCTTGTACTTTTTCTATTTTGGTACATTTAAGACATATTTTCTTTATAAACCCCCCCAGCCTATTAACCACCAGCTACTTTAGTTCCAAAAAGCAACCAAAACTTTTTCAAAATCAGCTATTAAATGGCTACTGGAAGTTCATGTTCATGCATTTGTCTGTAACAGAAGATAATTATTAAACTTATATAGTACAGAGAAATGAAATGACATGGAAGACCTCCAAAGTTCAAATTAAATTTTAGACATATTCTGTGACCTTTTCAGATGTCCCAGTTACAGTATTTCAGGGAGTACTTTTAGAAGAGACTCTAGAAGGAAAATATTGCCTCTTAGGAAACTAGCAATTCACACTGCAAGCACGAATGAAATCTATGCAGGTGTTCTGATAGAAATCTCTGTACACTGTCTGGAAACCATAGTTACTGTGAGGATGCAAATCGTACATGTGTGTTTTGCAGTCTTTTGATATTTTCATTTCTGTGATGGAGTTCTCACACACTTTCTGTAAATACAGTTGTGTTCTCACGTACTTTCTGTAAACATAGTTGTGTTTAGCTAACCATCCTCTTTTGTTTTCATTCTTTCTCCCCAGGTGGAGAAAGTTTGATGGTCTTTTTGTTTAACCAGTGTGGTTGGAGAGGTGGTAACTTCATCCTCCAATCCATGGTCATTCCTAGAAGCAGATTTATATGATGTGAAATAAACAACGAGGCTTTTTTGGTGGTCTCAGCTTCTGCCTGACTGAGCTGGGTCTGCTTAGTCCTTTCTTGTCTGAGTACAACATATGTGTTTGCTCAAGCGTGCATATATTTGACAATCAGGGTAGATGAGTTTTACACGTAAAAATTCTGATCCTGCACTGTTTATTTATAGCATTTATCACAACTTCATTTGGTAGGACCGCTCACATAGTATTTCCACGGTGATAACTGCACGATGTGTATTGCATAAGCCAGTCTGACAAGACACTAGTTTCACATTTGACATTGAAATACAACTCTGGCCTTGCACAGGACACCGCAAGGGTGACACTGTGTGCCTGAGAGCATTGTCTAAATGTATCTTGAAGTCTGTCTGGCTGGTGCTCTGATCACTTCCCTGGGTAGCCTGTTCCAGTGCCCAACCACCCTCTCAATAAAGAACCTTTTCCTAGTGTCCAACCTAAATCTCTCCTGACACAGCTTCATGCCATTCTTTAAGGTCCTGTCACTGGTCACCAGAGAGAAGAGACCAGTTCTGCCCCTCCTCTTCCGCTCACAAGGAAGTTGTAGACTGCAGTGAGGTCTCCCCTCAGTCTTCTCCTCTCTAGGCTGAACATCTGCTCCTGATATGGCTTTCCCTCTAGACCCCTCACGATCTCTGTGGCCCTGCTTTGGATGGATAAAGAACCAATCTGAGTAAGGCAGCTCATTTGCTGGAGGGAAGGGGTGTCATCTAGAGGGAACTTGACAATCTCCAGGAGTGGGCCTGTGCAAACCTCATGAAGTTCAACAAGGCTACTGTAAGGTCTTGCATGTGGGGCAATCACCAGTATCAATACAGGCTGGGGGATGAATGGATTGAAGCAGCCCTGTAGAGAAGGACTTGGAGATACTGGTGGACAAAAAAAAATTGTACAGAAATCAGCAATATGCACTTGCAGTACAGAAATCCAACTTTATCCTCAGCTGCATCAAGAGCAGTGTGACCAGAGGGATGAGAGCGGTGATTCTGTTCCTCTCCTCCACTCTTATAAAACCCCATCTGAAGTACTGTGTCCAGCTCTGGAGACCTCAGCACACAAAAGATGTGGAACTGCTGGAGTGAGTCCAGAGAATGACCATGAAGATGATCAGAGGGCTGGAGCACCTCTCTTATGAAACCGAACTGAGAGAGTTGGGCATGTTCAAGGGACAATGGTTTTAAACTGACAGAAGGTAGATTTCAACTGGATGTAAGGAAGACATTTTTTACATCAAGCGTGGTGAGGCACTGGAATAGATTTCCTAGAGAAATTGTGGATATCCCACTCCTGGAAGTGGTTAAGGCCAGGTTGGATAAGGTCCTGAGCAACCTGGCCTAGTGAAAGGTGTTCCTGCCCATGACAGGGGTGCTGGGCTAGTGGATCTTTTAATATCTTCTGTAAAGGGTCTCCCAATCCAAACTGTTCCGTTATTCTATGGTTCTATGATGTTATTATTCTACATACTTATAGCCTTAATTTTCAAACATATTCATTAGCTTAAACTCTCCATTTGACACTTGTGTCATCTTATAAGGCACTTCTCAGAGATCGGGGAAGAACATCAGATGCCTCTCTTGTTTATATTTAGGTGGTATGCACCCTAAGTCTTACTAGGAAGAATGGAACACATTTCAGGAAAGTAGAAAATGTTCAAATGGGGCAAAAAGTTATGGGTAAAAGACAGGCAAAAAAAGAAAAATAAAATATGCTCATTCTTGGCACAGGAATAGTTAAATACCTCGTCTGCTTTTGCATATTCTGAATAAGTATTTTAATGATAGGAGTTTATGCTTATAGATTTGCTTCTTTGGATCATCTCAAAGATTATCAATTGAAAAATAAAGAAGAAATTTTATTTGTATACTTTTGATATTCAGAGGAATACTGTGATGGTTTTATTGGTCATAAATCAATTTTATGAATTCAAGTAGTATATTAAACAAACAATGCAATTCAGACATCACCACTCATACTGAAAAGTAGGAAATCATCTCTCAGCTTCCTACTCTGACTTTTCGAACATGTGTTTTAAATTTATACATGTAACTGAGGAAAAGAATCCAAACTTACTGCCGCTTTTCTGCTGTTTGCATAGCAAGAATAGAGGAAGAAGGAGCTCCTGAACTGATTTTTTGTAGTGAGATTATTAGCAGAGCAGTGTTGGCTGGTAAGGTCTCATTATTCAGATGTTATCTCACTATTTTCTTGCTTGTTCACTTTTGAAGCGCATATAGAAAGTGAGCTCTTCTTCATATGGAGGGTTCTCATCAAGAGAAAGGTTGTACCCAGTGCTGCTCCTCCTTTTGTGAGTTATAGTGGCTTTGTTCTTACTGAATCCAGTGGAACAGACCATCTGAAAAAAACCAAAACTTTTCGCACTTCGCCAGGTTAAAACCCATGACCTTTAGCATAATTTTTCTTGCTACTCGGCTCTTACATGACATGGAAGCCTGAGGTATTTTTTTTTCTACATGAGATAGCATTCTTTCTGCAGGTTTGGGGTTACAACACAATCAGTGAAGTGTTTGTCTAAAAAAAAACAACATGGCTTCTTTTGCTGTTGAAGATAGGAAAACTACCAAAAAAATCCCTGGCATTCATTTGAAAGCAGAATAGGTTTTCTAAACCTTTGGCTGCATCATTGCATCTCATCCCTTTATTGGTAACAAGACTTGTGTCAAAAACAATATCCCCTTCATTAAGCCAAACTGTGTGGATGCTGAAAGCTTGATTGCAGGGAGATTTTCCAGCTTTCTGCCAGCATCCTTGTGAATGTCTTTGCTTTCTCAAGGATGCTGGCTGAAAAACACTTAGAGGCTTTTGTAAACTATTTCCTGTATCTTGAAGGTGAAAGATGTTTATGCAGTATTGTTGGAGCTAGCTGGAGAAATATTTGAAATGGGTGTTGTAGAGTTTAGCCAATTGTTCTGAGAGGTGGATGGTCAAAGGACCAATAACTTTATGCCATTCAAGCGAACTAAGAGATATAAACAAGTCTGTAAATTAATAAATTATTCCATTTTTCCGTGGATTGAGCCTGTGTCGTTTCTCTCTATCCCTGGTACAACAGTGACAAAATTGATACTGTCCAGTGCCTTCAAAGAGCAAAAATATTGTCAAATAAAATAGATTTCTGAGAATGAGCTGGTGGGAAACCACTAACCACTTTTAAACTAATTTTGCATATTGAACTTATTAAAGTACTGAAAGCTATTGAAATCTTGCACAAATGTAGAGATGACAGCAGTAGCTCCTCCCAGTAAACTGTAATGCAGTCAGACTGCAGCCTCTGGCTGATGTGTAAATATTCTCCGTTTCGGTTGGTGGTCTCTTTCTAATGCTTGCATTTTATTTAGTAACACAGAAACAGTGAAGCTGTTAACTAATTCTTTCTTACACCTCTTTCCGTGGGTCAGGTTACATTACCTTTTCTATGCATCAACATCTCTTCTCTTTTACTGAAAGCACAATTTGTAGGGCCCTCGGATCATGTCTCCCTTCCACACTGGAAGACATTGTAGGAGGTGCCTAAGCTATTTCAGGTACTAAAAATGCCTTTCTGTTAAGGTGGTACTGTGTCCCAGCAAATTGCTTTGAGTTCATGGCAGCAGGCATAGCTCTGCTCTGTCTGATCCTGTACCAATATCTCTCTTCTGCTGGTCTGATCAACGGATACGGTTTGGCACTGCCTTAAATATCCGTGGGACACCGTGTAGAAAACCTTGAATTTGATTATTTAGCAGCCTCCCTGCTTGCCTTAAGTTTCTAAAACTTGTTTGGGCCTGTATGATGAAATTAATTAAAATTAAATTAAAGATGGGTTGAATATTAGGAGCTCTTCTGATGAGCCTCTCCTTTTTTCTTCTGATTTTTGTGTCAAATAGTTGGCAGGAAAATCTTTAGACTTTCAAAGATGATGAACAGATCTCTCTACAACTGAATTTTTTGTTGAGTTTTTCATCTATATCATGAAATTGTTGAAAGCTTGAAATTGTTGAGAGAGAAAAAGAGGAAAACAGGTAAGAAGAGAAACCCATTTACCCAAGAATGAACAAATTGCTCTGTGATCATAAAATCAGCGTCTTGTAGCTCAGTTAAACTAAATTTCATAACATAGACCAAGCAGAAGTGGAAACCAAATCTCAGCTGCCCCATTGCATGTGGGTCCTGTCACAGCAGGGCTGCTTGCTGGTCAAGGACCTGTATCTTCTCTTTGCTGTTGAGCAGTCATTCCAGTCTGGGTGAATTTGGCTCATACAGTGTTGCACAAATTGATTCTGACACATCTCTGATTTTAAAGAAAATTGCCTTTTATTTGCTTTTGTGGTCAACCGTACACACATTTTTCTATATAGCAGCTCCTGTGAAAACTATTAATACTCCTTCACCAGCCAGCCAGGGTAAAAGCATCCGTCTGTGATGGAAGAAAGTTATTGAGATGTCAACAGGGATTCAACAAAAATGGAGAAAATGATGAAATTGTGGCTGAAATCCAACCTATGGAAAACTAATTACATGTGAAACCATTACATAGGGCATATGTTTCTGTTCATTTCCTTTGTGTACCAGGTCAGCTTGACTTGATTGTAATATTATGAGAAGGTTTTTATCATCTGCAACACTGAGATGACTAACTTACTGTAGGGGATGACTAACTTACTGTAGGGCTGAGGTTAGAAACTGGTTTTGTAACAGCTCAGTGAAAGTAATCTGTGTTATTGCTCACCAGAGAATGCTGTCATTTTAAGAAAAATGCAAAGTTCAGACGTCAAAGTTCCATGAGGGTGGAAAAAAATCCTTTATGGTCTGATCCCTGTTGCCTTTAGCTTGGGAAGAATTATGGAGAAGTGTAGTCTACCTACTGAGAGAAAGACAACTACATATCTAAAATATTTGGAGACCACACCGCTTTTGTACAAACATTCACATCTGTGCTCTCTGTTTGGGAGGTACAGATGTACAGAGTAATTAATACAGGCCCCAAACAGTAGGAAACACCCCTTGATCTTGATTGGAAACATCAAGTTCAGCAGCATCTTCTAGAGCAAAACAAGGAACCCTCCTTCAGCTGCCTTCTCCAGCAAGTATTTCCTGTCCCTGAATTTCTTTCAAGAAAGAGCTTTCAGCTAGTAAAATTGTTTGGACAAGACGTTTGATCTTGTAAGACAAGAGAAAGAAATAAAAATCTGAGTTAAGGAAAATTATTAATGGAATAAATATTAATTCTTATCCAGAAATTCCATCTATTACAAAAACACAATATAAACATTTAATTAAGCACAAATATGGTGACTACAAGATGGAAATGCGATGACATATCTGTTAAGTTAGATAATTCATTCCACAGATCATAGTCAGTTTCAGCTCTAAACAATATATTCTGAAGAGCCTAATATAAGCTTGATTTTATGCAGTCAAAATACCCAGAGGACATACAAATGGAGGAACGGCATGTGAACCTATATGTACATGTTGGTAGGTTTGTGTCTGCTTATTTTATTGTTATTAGCAAGTCAGGTACACAGGCAGAGTATTTGTCTTGCTGTGGGGTGCTTGCTTTCAAGATATGAAACCTTAAAAGCCTAAGCATATGGTAAATTATCATTCATATATATATATGATTATCATACGAGAAAGTTTTAAGCTTGGCGGTTTATATGGGATATATTTTTAATACTTCATGATTTTTGAAAGTAATTTCCAGTCTTCTTTTGTACTTTCCTTGACTAATTTACTAGGTAACAGATCTCTTTATTTTTGCAAGGCCTCCTCACATTGCAACTACAACTTAACCTAACAAGTATCTCCCCAAACCTTAAAAAAAAAAGCACTCACTATCACTAACTAACTCACATATTAAATTCTCCAGATGCCAACACGACTTCTTTCATCACAATAGCATCTGGCATTAAATTTTTCTATACAAAAAAGAGACCTTCCCTCAATGTCTTTAAAGCAACTGCTTTTTAAATATAGGGAAAATAAACCAGTTCCCTAACTGAAGCTAAGTTTCCAGCAGGTATGCATTCCCAAGATGGCTATTATGATGATCACCCTCACAGTTTTCTTTCAGTAGTGTTCTTGTAAACAGAGAACTTGATCTGGAACAATACTGGACGTTAAGTATCTCATCTAGTCACTCACTGCCTGGCTACTTCAGAGCAGCAGAAAATCATTTCCTTGGTCCTAGATCAGCAGTGGTTACCTCCCTTAGACATAAACGAAGGAGAGACTCAATATCCTTCTGAAGTGTGTGTGATGGTTTAGATGGTATGAGAGACAGAACAGTTTTTGTACAGCCTCTGCAGCTCACTGAAGTCACACAAAAATATGTCCTTTCTCTGAAATGAGGTGTAAATTAGATAAAAATTTTATGGCAAAGTTTCTATGATAAAGCAATTTACTATTCTATAAGAAAGAATAGTACATTTACTTTTTTATGCACTATTATTCTATTCATTATTCTATGATTATTCTAGTCAAGCATAATTAAAAGCTCAGCAGAGACCAGCAAACAAAATATGTATCTCATATGAAGAATCTGAAACAGATATTTAAAAACAGCTACTGCTGGGGAGTTTTGGTTTTGTTATGCCTTTTATGCCATTCATGCCAGCTTGTTTTCTATCTTATTGATACTTGAGTATTCTGTGTTTAACCACCTTGCTTGGAATACTGTGCTTACTTGAAACAAATGGAGGAATTTAACTTTGTCTATATTGCTTCCAAATTGGAAATATTCCTGTTCACGTAAGACAGTGCATTGTGGTTCTTAAAGTTTCCAAGTGATTAAGAGTAGACCTCAACAGGAATTTTCGTGACAGATGGAGCTCTCGTAAACCTAAGGGTTCTGGTGGACAACAAGCTGCCCATGAGCCAGCAGTGTCCTTGTGGGAAAGCAGGCCAGTGGTATCCTGCGGGCATTAGGAAGAACACAGCCAGCAGGTTGAGGGAGATGATCCTGCCTTATGAGGCACATCAGGAGTGCTCTGTCCAGTTCTGGGCTCCTCAGTACATGAGAGACACAGAGCTCCTGGAACAGGCCCAGCAGAGGGCAACAAAGATGGTTAGGGGAGTGGAGCATCTCCCTTATGAGGAAAGACTGAGGAAACTGGGCCTGTTCAGCCTCAGGAAGAGACAGCTGAAAGGGAACCTGATCAATACTGAAGCATCAGTATAGAAGTATCTGAAGGGAAGGGTGTCAAGAGAATGGAGGCAGGTTCTTCTCGACAGTGCCAAGCAAGACAAACCACAATGGGCAGAAACTGAGGCACAGAAAGTTCCACCATGAGGAAGAACTTCTTTACTGTGCATGTGACCATGCACTGGAACAGGTTGCCCAGAGAGGTTGTGGAGTCTTCCTCACTGGAGATATTCAAGAACCGTCTGAACACAATTCTGTGTGATGTGCTCTGGGATGACCCTGCTTGAGCAGAGAGGTTGGACCAGATAACCCACTGTAGTCCCTCCCAACCTCACCCATTCTGTGGTTCTGTGATTCCGTAAACAGACTAAGACAGGTAAGGAAGTGGCATTTACTCTGTCAGTGCCATAATACAGACTTATGATATATGTACAAGTGCCTAAGCATTAACATTATAGTCTTTGAAAATTTAATCTCATTATCTGTAGTTGTTCAAGTGAACTTCCATGGAGCACACTGTGAAATTAATTTACTTGCATTTACTATTTAATTCAATCTGGATAAAAGTTTAGCTAGAAAAATGGAATAAATGCAAATAAAACAAATAAATGTTGCAAAACATTCCATTCAGTTGAGAAAAGATTATCCCACAATTTAGATGGAAATTAATAATTTTTTCCAACACTGAGGAGAGCCTAGTGTTTCATTAACAACTGATTTGTGGTGATCTAATTTGGGAATTTTATTTTCTAACCCAGATGTTTCCTTTATTACACATCTCTACTTCATTACAGACATGAAAGAGCAGATGGGAAGGTGATGTTTTATCCCCAACACATGTTCAGAATTTTGTCTCTCTTGTTTGTCCATTGGTTACAATTTTCAGGTCATCAGACCTATTGTATATTTTACTGGGTTTCCCCTTCTCTTCTTGTCTCTCTCATCCTCCCACCAAAAACAAAACCTTCTAAGCAAAACCCTTTGCTCACCCCAAAAAGTCTACATGCACATTGAAGTTAACAACAAACTCACATATACAAATATTTAGTAAAGGTTTGTTTCACTGTAAAATAATAAAAAAAAGAAAAGTGAAAAAAGGCTAACTTAAGATCTTAAAAAGCTGCAGATTAAAATGATCTAGTAGGTAAAGTTAATTCTAGGAGGGTTTTTTAAAGTATGAAATGACTACAGACTTATGCTAGATCAGCAGTTCTCCAGCATATTACTTGCTGAGGTCTGGGTTCAGCTCATCCACATGTGGGTACCTATTTGAACCACAGATATTAGGAACCAAATCACCCCTTGCTGTCTTCCTCGTGAGGAGAGGATTAATGCAGGTAATATGACCCAGACAAGGCCCGGTAGGAAGAAGCTCCTGTATTAACTGAAAAAGAAGAATGGTGCTTTAGGGTCTAGCCAGTTGAGTGAATTTTGTCAGAAAACCGTTTTCAGGAAGGTTTGGAAAGCTAAAGGCTATTAACAGCACCTTTCTGCTCTCCTTTCTAGTCTCATTACATTGTAGAAATTGGGCTTAGGTACATCATGGAAGATCACAGCATGCGGAGCTTTACATATGAGCATTTGTACTGTTTAGTATTTAAAATGCAAAGCTGTATCCTAGGAAGAATGAGAGAAAATAAGATTTCTTGCTCTTATTTTAAAGGAGAAAAATCTGGCCTCTTGAGTGAAGAAAATCCATCAGTTCTTCTGTCCTTGCGAGGCAGAGCAGAGTGAAATAAAAACAGAAGTCAAACAATCCATAGCAGCTTTAAAAAACATGGGAGAATTAATTTTAAAAATTTTTTCAAGATAGAAGTTTCAAAATACCTATAAGGTTTCATTTGCATATTAGAACAAAAATTTTTGAAATTCCTTTCATACCCTGTTTGCAATGGATTAAAAAGTGTGGCAGAAAGAGACTGAGAGAGAAAGATTTCTTTTCTTCCCACAAAAATGGAGTTGTGAAAACGAGACTTGAATTTTACCTTTCAAAATTTTTGTCAAAATTAGGACATTTCCCCTTTCATTTAATCTTTCAGCACATATAATCTTTCAGCTGTTTGCTGCAATGAAAAAAGCTGATGGAATGCTATGTGTTCCTGTTTTGGTTTGTTTTGGTTTGGTTTTTTAAGCCAGACGCACCACAGTGTAATAGGCTTAGTCTGGGAGTAGTGTGTAGCCTGGATAGGCCTGATGTTGTGCATTAAGCTAAATCCGGATTGACATTCCACTGTGCTACTGCCCATATTACCTACTAAGTCTCTTTATGCACTTCTAGACCCCAGAGTGATGTTCTTAGATTAGTCTGTGTAGCAAACGTTGCAGAACAAGGTTTTAAGGGGTGGGAGAGAAGGGAAAAGTTAGAGTGCCTTTCTCACTGGTACTACCTTTTTTTCAGATATAGCAGAGTTCTGGTGATAGTAATTCTACAATGGATTTTGGTCTCCCTTGACCAAATTCGAACACTTTTAAAGAAGAAATTGAACTAAAGTGTAGTTTTTTCCAATGACATTTGTGAATCGATAGCATAGAACATTTGCTTTAAAGAATTTTTTATGAAAAAAAAGTAATGATCATACCTCTAGTCTAAAAATTAGCACATGGGATCAAAACTATACTGAATAATGGCCCTGATCAGACGCCTGCTGTGGAGTTTTTCCTAGCAATGCCTTTACTATTCATTAGAACAAGTCTGTGTGAGTATGTATACACAAGGAATGGAATTGGCTCAAGACACATAAACTGTTTAGAAACAAACAGTTGCTTTAAAATGTTTGTATTTTTACTGCTAGTATTGCTCAGAGAATTTCTACTTGTTTCAAAAAGCACAGTTTACACTTCTTGGACTCTTGTATACTCATTTATCTTTCACATCTGATCTCTCATGTTGCTTACATAAGACATAAATAACTCTCCAATTTACCTTTTATTAAAAGAGTAATTACTCACTCTTAAAGAATGTGGTTTAGACCAAAAGGAGGGGGAAGATTAATAATAATAATTAATAAATAATAATAATAATAATAATAATAATAATAATAATAATAATAATAATAATAATAATAATAATAATAATAATAATAATAATAATAATAATTTGTTGTTTCCCCCAAAGATAAAATTTACATCAATATTAAATAAAATTATCAAGTCTGCATTTGTATGTCCTATGCTTCCCCTTCATATTGAGCTGTCTTTTTCTTTCTTGTGGAGTGGTTCCTGGATGAGTTTTAGTGTAGAAACACAAACACAAGATCAGCATGGTATTTCTGGCAGTACTTCCAGACAAATTGGAGCAAGGAATCCATAGACATCATCATCATCATCATTAGTTGTGAAGCTTTCAGGGTAGTTCTGGAGATGCGGATGCTTGGATAAAGGAATTAAGGATGCATCCATTTTTCTCTGGTGTCAATGTTTAAGTATTATGGAATGGTGCTCTACTCAGATTGAAAGTCTTTCCGTTCCCCTTAAACAGGTAGAACTCTCTTATTGTTTAAAATTATTAACAAAATCTGTCAAATGATCTCTAATGATACCAGGGATGTGAAGAAAGTTGCTTCAAGCTGAAAGAAGCTTCAACTTAAAAGAAGATCAGGAATATTTTAGATGTCTTACATGAACATCTTGTGCACACCTTCTCTCTCTCTTTAAGCTTGGTCCCATGTAATTTGGCTTTAACACATCGGCAGGTATGTACTCATTAAATATAAGCATCCTTCTAATAGGGATTCCCTGACTCCACACTGTCATCTCAGACACAGAAATATTCTGGTTTCCTCATTTTCAGTTTCAGAAGAGAAAATTACAATGCATGCAAATTTCACGAGTAAATTGCAGGTCATGGAGGCTATCAAATTTAAGCCTAGCATGTCTGTGATCACTGATTTCCACTTCCTTGTTTTGAATATAAATTTCGAGAGAAAAAGCCATGACATCTGGTGTGAAATAAAACTTTATAACCCACCTATTCCCCTGACAGAGTAGCTGGCAATAACCTGAGATGATCATCTGTGAATGAACACTGTCGTGTTCAATACTCTGGACATCACATCTGAGTTCTGTGACTGCATAGAACTGATACCTGTCAAATATTTTTGCTTTTCTCTTTTTTTTTTTTTTTTCTCTTTGATGGCACATAAAAACCATCCAGACAAGGACTGCATTATGGCAGATGCTCTATATAAGATATGATTATGCTTTCAATGTACTCCTAAGGATATTCTGGCCCTTGTCCACCCTTAGATGCTTAGCCAGCCAGAGCCAAACATGAGGTTCATCTTCATAGTAACAGCCTTCTCCCAAGTAGTGGAATTTATATATATGCTTGTCTATTGAGCAAATCTACATGAAAAATGGGGTGCAAAATTAATTAATTGAAGCATGGATTGAAACATGGGAAAAAAATGCAAATCTTCTTAACTTGTCCTTAGGGACAAAATTAAAAAGAAAACAAACAACCCCACAATAAACTAGTAAAATATGTTTATCAAACATGATTCTCAACCTCTTAAAAATAACAGCAAACATCTATGCTTATAGCTGTTATTTATACTTCATGCCAGTGGGATAATTAGATGTACTCAGCTTTGAGTACATCTTGTTTAAAGCAAATATATTGGAAATAAATGGACTCCAAAAAATTTAATGAGTTGAAAGATAGTTTGGGGAAACAAAGGGTGTTTCATTGTTACATATATCTACAATATTCTTTAAAAATTTGAGAATTATTTATCTTAAATACTTCTATGTTCCTCATAGAGGAAAGGAATGCTGAAAAATAAACTGAAATATAAAGCATGGAATGTTTTTTATAGAGAACTTGAAAATCTACAATCTGAATGACAAAACAAGAAAACTTGAACCTGGTTTTTTCTATTTACTGATGATATTAAACATTTCTGTTAAACGGAAAAAATTCTTCTCATCTTGATGCCATCCAGATGTTGGTTAAATAAGCTCTTATGTCTTGTTCCTACTTTGAATTTATTTAAATTTATTTTAAATGAAATGGTTCTCAGTGATATTGGGCATGTAATCCATGAAACGTAACAGTGGGTTGCCGCCTGAATGAAGTGCAAAAAATCTTTCCACCTTTTTTTTTGTAACTTCTGTAATGTAAAGTAGGCTGATGGAATATGAAATAGTTGATATAGCCAGGATACTCTCTAGAAGAGATGTATGTAATTTCCTTCCAAACTGCATTATCATATAAACCTATGTCTAAAGGTCACGCCTTTCTACTCTTTACATTTGCTGTGATTTTTTTTTTAATGCATTTAAACTGGGCAGATCTAAATAGCGAAACCCAAAGTGGTTCAAAGGGAGAAACCATTTTAAGATGAACCATGTTAATAAAACACATGGATTAAGGAAGTACATAAAAAAGAGAGAAAAAACACAATATGTTGGATTAGAAGCGGTGAAATAGTACAAAGAATTTTTTAAGAAACATTTCAGACTAATTAGATTCTGGGTGTGGCTTCAGTCTGTGTAGAGAGTTTTATTGGACACTAACATTTGAGAATAATCTGAGAAAACTTTTGTTCATATGAATGTTTTCAGACAACAGATTCCAAATCTGTAAGTCATGGTTTTGTCTCAAAATGTGTTCCAATAAACAGGGAACCAAAATTCACTGTGGGTGGAGCAGCTGTAGAGCTTGGCTCTACTAGTCAGGAAGCAAAACCAAAATCCTGTGACAGTGGAGAGAAAATGTCTAGGGTGTTACTCAAAGGATGTCTATAGGTATATCATGAAGTTTTAAGTTCAAACAGACCAGTAAACAGAGCAATTGCTCATTAATTTTGATCACCTAATCTTTTTATAATAAAAAATGCATGTTATTAATTAATTAATTTTAAATGCAGAAAACATTGTTATTTAAGGATCATAAAGATAGTCCAGTTCAACTCCCATGCCATGGACAGGGACACCTTTCACTAGAACAGGTTGCCCTGAGCCTCTTCCAGTCTGGCCTTCCAGGAATGGAGTGTCCACAATTTCTTTGGGCAACCTGTTCCAGTGCCTCAAATTCTTTTTCTAATATTGAATCTAAACCGACTCTCTTTCAGTTTGAATCCATTCCCCCTGTCACTACATGCTCTTGTAAATTAGGCTCTCTGCATCTCTCTCATAGGCTCCACATAATTTTCCTTACATGTCTGAAAAATCTGTATTTCTATGGAAAAAATCATAAATGCTTCAATATTTGCATCAGACATTCATTCTCTATAAATTCTGAGATGTCAGAAATATATCCTTGTAATTTATTTATTCATTTGATGTGATTTCTTTTGAACAAAGATATCTTCCTGAATCATGAGAGTATAAGATCAGTGTTTGAAGATAATTGTAAGAGATGATATTAAAAAAAAATAACTGTAAAGCTATAATATCTAACCCCTGAGTTTTATGAAACATTAATTGGGTTCTGAAATGCACTTTTTTTCCCCCAGACAGCAGTTCAAGGGTCAAGGGGCAATAGAGACATGACCACAATACACATGGGAATGCTGTAATATAGACAGTTTGATGATAATTAGGGCAACGAAACAAAATTTAGAGAAGGAGAGAAATGTATATATAAATCCAAATCTACATGCATTAATATGTGTTTTAGTGTCATATTGCTGCTGTTGCAAGTTACTAACAGTAACAGAACTGAACTTCAGAATAGGAGAAAACTCTTTGTTCAGATAGCAGTGTACATAACGCATCCCATAACAAATAAAAGGAAGTTACAACATTACATGAGAAGAGCTTATATTTTCTACATCTTTACCACTGGTCATTTTGTAAAAGTAAAGCTCACATTTTAAAATTCTGACTTGCTTCTTTAGAAAAGTAGAAACAATAAATACTTCATCCAAATAATGGAAAATAAACATGATGATAATTTAAAGTTCATGTTTCAGTGTTTACTTGTGTTGAGACTTTATTTGCTAAAACTTATCCTGTGAAGACTTTTTTTGAGGCAGATTTATTAAGTCCTGAAAGCAAGGGTGGAACGGCAGAACAGCTGGAAACAGAGGGATCACAGCTTTTATAATGGCGAGGCATGCACCAGTAGAATATCTTGTAGGCAAAACCCAGTGGGAACCACACGGTGCTTTCCTGCTACACAAGTAAGACAATAATTGCACTGTGGCAGCAGGTAGGTGGTGGGATTCATACTCTGCAACTTTTCTAAGGTGCAAGAGCTGTTTTTTCATTTGAAAATAGGAATAGGACTGTGTCTTTGGGGTCTTGAGACAAGGAGATTTCCCAGGATTGTAAAGTTTGCTTTGAATGTTTATCTGTAGTACCCATGTGTATTTTTTTTCTTTCCTGCTGAATCTTGCAACCAGTAAGTTGTCTTTGAAAGACACTGGGATTCCTGACAGACTTGATAGCTGCTGGAACAGCCTCTCCTACAATGTTTAGTTCCCTGCCTCTTCTTTTTGTGGTTTATTCCATTTGTCCAAACACCACTCCACCTAAGACATTGTTGTATTGACTCTGGCTATTGTTGATATTACCTCCTACACATAGCAATACTTGCTATGGCCCCAGATAATTTTAGAATGACAGAATGGGATTTTTAGCCATTATCTACAGAATTTCAAAAATTTCTTTTTCTGATTGCACAAAAATGTGCAAAAAGCCAAAGAAAAGTTTAACAGGTAATTTACCTTAAACGTATTACAAAATTGCTCCTTTACATAGTACAGTTTCAAGGAGAGGGCCTATGTTGATATGCTTAATATACATCTCTGCACAAGACAAAGACACTTTATAGACAACAGGAGAATGTTTCATACAAGATTAACTGATCTTGTTTGATTAATAAACAGGTCTCTTTGCAAAGAGAAAGCTTTTAATATATAACTATGAAAACTTTGTGGTTTGCCTAGATTAACTGAGATTTCTGAGTTTCCTGTCTGGTGGGAGTAGGGAGGCACAGCTGGAGTCTTACCTTGGGTTGAATCCAACCTAATTCTCACAGGGAGCTGGGATAAGGGTTTTTGATCTACTGCCTCAGACTATAGCTTCATTTTGGAATTTACTACAGCACGCGAAAGGCCAAGGTCAGTTGAGCTTGTGTGATTTCCATGCCACACACTCAAGCATTGCACCATGTCAGTTCAATTAACTACTCAGTCCTATATAAAACAAAAAACTTCTCTCTTATGTAATTTATTAGAGCCATATTGTTTAGAATTTTTAAGAATTTTTTAGAGCCATATTGTTTAATTTTTAACTTCCATCCAGCTTTCAGAATTAATCAATAGGTTGTAAAATGTTAGTACCTGACTTACAGAAGGAAAATGAGGTCATATTTCTGAGTATCAGTATTGCATGTGCACAACTGAGATCAGAATTTAACTTACACCACATAAAAAGTTTTTGAGGATTGTCCTTGGAAGGCATCTCTATCTCTCTCTTTTTTGTCTAGCCTCAAACTGACAAAGTATTTTTTTAAACTATTGGCTGGGGGTGGGCAGAGAGAATATGCCTATTTTATATTTGGGTAAAATCTTGTGCTCCAGATATCTAACCCATCCCTAATACATTGCCAGCTGAAATCCACCAACCAATGACCCTATAAAAGTGGTGCCAAGCACATCGGCTCATTATACGGCAGCCAGTCTATTGGTGAAGGCCAGAATATGGAGTGACTTCATTAGCTCTTGTGAGGGAAGTAGGGAATTGCCCAATTTATTGTACATACCAAGCTTGTTACTCACATCAAATGAAATTCTATGATCACTGTATGATTTTTAAAGTAACCTATGAAATTCAAATATGTGAGGTGCTAATTAAATTCACTTATAGAAAAGATACACATGCAGAAAGAAAGTGGTCTTATATACAGTGGACGCTGAGATATGTAAAACATTTTGTCCAAAAGATTTAAATTACAAAAACAGAGAGATTTATTTTCCTGTTTCCCAGAGCAAAAATAGGCTTCCATGGCCAGAAAAACCTGCAAAGAAATGCTGAGAGAAAGGTGTTTTATTTTATCATAATCCATTTATGTTTTCTGATGATTGTTGACTAGTCAGACAAGTCAAATACTTCTGAGATGCATAAAAAAAGTGCAGTCAAGTTCACTTTTATTTACATTACTGTTTCAGGCAAGCAGGCCTCCATGCACAAATGAACTTATCCCGAACAGCAGAATTAAAGCCCTGTATGAGATAACTAGAAATTCTCCATAAGTTTAAAGAACTGCCAAAGTCAGGAATAAAATTTTCCTAAAGTAACCATCAGATCCTGATGAAGACAGCTGTGCTTTCTGAGTCTCACTCTAAATATGAAATTTGATTCCTTCCCTCCGTCATTCCTTCCCCTGGGATTTGTCTTGACCCATCATTTGCAGTTAGAGACTTAGCACTAGAGAGGTATAACCTTCTATCCCTCCTTACAAAACACATGGAGAAAGGTATGAAATACTTGGTCCAGTTCTCCTTCAGTGCATCTCTACCCATATACGCTTCGTTCTGAGAAAAAGCGTTAACTCTGAAATAGAGCAGGGTCATCAACAAAGGCACTGGGACCAAAGACAGAGTAGTTCTGAATGATATTCAGCAGAGCCAGCAGCTGGTATATTGCTGAGACAGACATTTGTGAGAGCCAGCTGTTTCCAGCTGCTGGCTGCTGCTGTCTTGCTTTTTTGGGAGCGTTTTCTGGTTCCCACAAACACTGAGAGAGAAAAATGTTGTGTGCCAAACCACTCTGGGGAGACTGTTGAATTGAGCCAATATGCTTCAGGAATAGGGAGAACACTGTCCTTCTCTCCTGCTGAAGTTGTTCCTCCTTGAATGAATAGATTGGAGCTTCCCAGTCTGTGCTCCCCCGCACTCTGCACAACCCATGAGCACAAATGCGATCCAGGCCATGATGTAAGCACATGCCAACATTTATGCACTGTCAAATTATCTACAGTGCCTTGATAAGGAGCTTAGGCTACTTGTGTGCCTTTGTCCCAGCTTGGATCTGGATGTGCATGACCAGATGGTCCCTGACGCAGTTTAAAATGTTAGCCTAAACAAATCCAAATCTCCTGGACACACTTGCCTTGCATCAGTGATCTGTGCCCTGTGACCATGATGTGTGACACAAACTTATTCATCTAATCAAAGACTGGTCCCATAATCTCTAGGTCCCAGAGAAAGTATGCTCATAATTATGTTAGGAATAGACATTAGGATGTTGACTTCAGGGGATAGGGAAGGTAAGGCAAGATTGAAGTATTGTTATCCGGTTCAAGTATCAACATGTAAAATATTTGCATAAGCAATATTCATAGATATTTCTCTCCTGCACACAGGGAAAATAGTAAAAGTGTATGTAAAATCTGCTTTTGAAGGGGAAAGACAACAACGTTGGTTGTTATCTTGGCAATAAATGAATTGTCTACCCAAAGATATTTTGTTTGATGCAGTTTACAAGAGATGCAGTTTGTGAGCAGGTTATTATTTTGTTGTCTGCTTGGGGGTTTTATGTTTTGTGACAGAGATCCTGAAGCTCAGCACTTGAACGAAGCCCTCTGGCATCACTTCTGCTTTGTCATTAATTTCAAAGCTCTTCAGGCAGCAGGACTACCCAGTGGGAAAGGCTCGAACAATCAAAACACTGGCATCCTGAGAACAGGAAACACAATCAGTTCCCACTTTTTCAAAGGTGATAGTCATGAGCAGCAGTGCGAGATTCTGAAGGATAAAGAGACAGCAAAAAGGACTAGATGCTGGTGTCAAGCATGTATGAAATCTTGTGAGCAACATTTACATGTTTTGCCTCATTTACAGAGCATATGGAATAGAGATCTGAAAAATGAAACAGGATTGAAAGAAGTCTGATGAATGAGAAGGCCAGAAGGATTTGCAGACATCTCTTGAATGAGATGAGCAGAAGGTTATGTTACCTGAATAATCGCACTGACATATGTAGGCATGGGACGATCAGGGCACAAAAGTCACAATGCGCAACTGAGTGGCAGAAAGGATCTGGTAATAATAATGGGTATAGAAAGGAAATGGAAGATGCAGAAGTGAAGCAGAGAAAGAGGGCATCTACTACCATAAGAAAGAAGGCAGAGCTGTGATGTGAAGACAGTAGAGACAGGACCCCAAGGGGAGAGAGGCTGATGTTTAGGATATCTTGAACAACAACAAGAGAAAGCTACATCTAGAAGGAAGAAGCAGGAGATAGAAAGGATGTGAAATTTATGCCAAAGCCAGGAAGTTTGCTCACTTTATGGGAGTTATCTCCTTTGAAAGAAAAATTGTCAAAATTGCTTTTGATGACGGGATATTTATAAAGAAATCAAAGAGTAGATGATGTCCTAGATACTTCAGGATTTAAAATTAAACCAAACAAAAGTGACAGTCAGTGTAGGTTCAATTTTCATGGAACATAAGTCACAAGACATTCTTTAAAAATACAAAAAATGTAAAAAATAACATTAATGTCATGAGTCTCATCTGGGGATATTAACAGATAACATGGAAAACTAAACTAATTGTCTCAAAGTTGAGTAAAAACAAAGCTTGATATGGGAATTTGCTTTACTTCCCCTGGGCTGGAAGTCAGTGTGTTTCTCAACTATTGCTAAAGAAAAACTATTGAGAATTATGCAATTACAGATAACACTTATTTCTCAGAAGCAAATGATAATAGTAGTGTTTGTTAAGGAAATAATAAATATCTTCATCAGTTATACATCTGGGAAGAAATGAAGCTATTTGAGATTTGGTGGAAAGTAGTGAAGACACTGTACAGAAACAGTACATACAAAGTAATTTTGGGTGGGACCCTAAAAAGACAACTGAGTTGAAATGGAACAAAAACCCCAGAAGTAATTAAAAAAAAAGAAAACCAAAAAAACAACCAAACAAAATCACCACCAATTACAAAAGCATCTAAGCTTCAATAATAAATATTAAATATTTGACATTCAGTATTTAAAATAATTTAGTATAAATAATTTAACATTCAATGGGATTTTTTTTATTAAGCCTTGGTAAACCGTGAGAATAGTTAATGAAATTGTCTAGAATATAAAAGTCAGGGAGCTGTATAGGGTACATCACAGTTTGTGCACCAGTGACTTGAAAAAAAAATAGAAACCCACCAAACTCCTCTATTTGTAGTTGTATTCAAATCACAGGAAAACTTTACCGGGGAAGAGTTTTTGACACAACTGGTTTAAAAGCTAATGAAGGAAGAATATAGGTATAAGAGAGAATTCTATCAAATGAGGCAACGGGGTGCAAACTGCTCATAAAATAAATCTTTTTAGGGAAATAAAAAGTTTAAGGAAAGGAAATTGTGAAAAATCAAATTGAATAGGCCCTTTGAAAGCCTAAAAACTTTCAGAGGAAACATTTGCAGATGAACAAATTTGCATTTATTAATAATCTCCAACAGGAGTTTTATAAAGAATAATCTTGAAAAGAGAAAATTATGCATAAACTGACGAAGAACATATGTCATAGATGTTAGAAGCCTTCTAACCATCAGAGTACTGAGATGCTGAAACATCCTCCCCATAAGACAACTGGAGTAAATTCCAATCGAAAAGCGAGTAGCACATATAATAGTATATTCCACTTGAACCTGCTTCAATTGTGATTCCTAAATATCTAACTTTCTTAACAAGAATTAGAGGAGCTTTACACAAAGCTACTAGCAGACCTGAATCAGGTCACATAGTCAACTAGCAGACCTGAATCAGACAACTTCTGTAAAATACAGTTGTAATCCCATTTTGGAAGAGAGTAAAACTGAACCAAGCATCATATTTGTGAGAGAGAGAATTCCCTCCATTAAAGTATTAATTACAGATACTTTCACTGAAGAGTAAAAGGAGAGGGAGAGAAAGGAAGATGGATGTAAGAATAGCATGTGTACTCATCTCATTTTTTTCCTTAGGCTTAGTGTAGACTTCAATGAGTATTTGTCCTCAGACCGGGCATGTTGGGCTTTGATTTGGGACTAGAAATGAGACAGACTGTAACTGCACAGAATTTCTCATGTTGAGTTTTCTCTGGAAAGAATTTCCATCAGCTAGGGAAAAACTGGTTTCTCAAACATAGATCAGATATGGATCCTGATATCAAATTTTCATCCTCTCAGCTGCAGGCTAGCCATGAAGTAATACAAAATACGAGCCAGGACTACATACTAAATCCTTCAATAGATCTAGTCTACAGTTTGAGAAAGTTTGCCTTAATAGGTAAACATGTATAAGTTCATCCAGCATTAAGGTAGCTCTGATTTTGCTTGCATTTCGATGTTTTTTCTCTTAAATAAAAAATGTCTGATTTCCTTCACCAAATCTGCTCTTTATTCTGGAGTGATAGGAAACAAATTCAAAGGAGAACTGCAAGCTTGTTAAAACTATTGGCCCAAGTGATTGGTGAAATCATAACAGAACCTGACACAAACAAGCAGACAAGTTCTGGGGAGCGAGCTAGTTTTCCTGTGATAGATTGTCCTAGGTTACAACGTAAGATGTGCCCAAAACTATGTATGCTATCACCATCTTCATAAACTGTTAAAAACTGCTGGGGCAATGTTCCCCATCTCCTTCATGACTCATCCCTGATAAACTCCAGGGATATCTTCTGTTAATGGGCCAGCTGTTGAAACCAGGTGGGGCAGCGTTTTTTATCTCTCCCATGACCCATCCTCCCTCCAGGGGGATATCTTCTGTTAATGGGCCATCTAGTCTCACCGAATGACTGATAAAATTACATCATCCCATTGTGAGATGCTCTGCCCAGAGGGTAGAACCAAGCATTCCATCCTGGATATAATCTGAGATTTCGAACACCAGAAGCAGCCTTTTTCCGCTGGATTCCCAGAGGAAGACCAGACCCTTCTACACCACCACTGGACCTTCAGAGGAAGACCAGATCTTTCTACAGGATCACTGCTACAACAGAACCATCACTCCAGGAGGACCAGCCACCATCTAATCAGACTGCTACCAACACCCTGACCGACAGGGGGTCAGGTTATATTCTGACTCTGTCAGTGGGTTTTTTGTACTGCTGCATTTTGTTTTCCCCCTATTAAATTGTATTTCTGACTTGGAGTCTCTCACTGGTTTGCTTTCAAACTAGTACAGACATTCATGGAGGTAAGAACTGAAAGGTTGACTCTGCCAAGAAGAGCTGGAAAGAAAGGGACTTTTTCCAAGTCAGGGAAGGATAGCTCAGGCTAGGAAGGCTATTGCATTGCATTGTACTAAATACAGTCCTGGCAGATGACTTGAAAAAAAGCTTAGAGCCCCATTCCAGAAAAGCACTTAAACGTGTGGATACTCTCTTTGCAATGATTGACTAGACACCAACCTAAAGTTATGAGTTAGTAACTCAATTGTTTTTCCCAAGGAAAATAATCCAAAAATTTTTCTCAGAACTAGGTTGAAGACAAAAGCCCTGAAAGCTGCAGAAAGAATCTTTCCTTATTGCTGTGGCTGAACAACACACATTCTGTTTACCTTTATTTGTGGTAGCATTTTAAACCTTAAAATTTTTTTATGTAATTGATGCTTGTCCATAGCAGAAGAGAACGTATCAATGACTATACTCATTATTAAAACCCTTTCTTATATTGTGAAAGGAAACAAAAGTTTTGTGAAAAAGAAATGCTCCAATCCCCTTGACATATAATGTCAGGGACATTTTTATGGCAGTAAACAAAATCACTAGCTACCAAATGTGACACCACTTTTATCAGATACGGTAGGAGAAATCAAAACAAATTTAAATGAAAGCTCCAAGAATTGTTTCAACGGAAAATAAATGGAGGAAAAGCCCACAGGAGTCCGCAGTGTATAAAACAACAAATACTTCAAAAGTGCTGACAGCAAGGCTGAACTGCTAAGGTGACAAATGCTCAGGAAGCTACACAACATAAACAAAGGCATGTTTTAAGTGTGCAAGTGAGACCATACTTCGAGAGCAACGTCATGTCATTTCAGCCTCTGGCTGCCTGTGTCTAGTATTGTCTCAGTCTTGGTAAACTAGGTGATTACATTCAGTCCCAAAGACACTAAGACCTCAAAGAAAAATGCAAGTGGTCTGCATTAAAACTCTGGTCAGCAATATTTCTTGAGTGTTCTTAAGACAATCGGTGAGAATTCAAGCCCAAATCAGTAATTACTGGCCCCATTCAGAAGATTATTGCTGTGTGGTAAAGATACTTAAATGAGAGTCTACATTAGAAATATGTCATCAGGAATCCCAGAGAAAGTGTAATTTGACTGACTGGGGTAACACCTCTTTTTACAACCTGATCCTATCTTAGGTCAAGAAATTAAAAAAAAAAAAGGTAAAAAAAAGAACCCAGAAAGAACAATATTTTCTTCTTAGTCTGTTGGACAATGAACACATTTATTTATATTACTGAGCCTAGGAAGCATTCCAAATTGCCAGTATCCTGCATTCATACAGCGGCAAGATATTAGCATGTCACCCACCTTTCTGCTCCATATTCAAGTCCTTTTTATAGAAAGGAAGCCTGGACATGTGAGCTCGCAGGGATCCCTGGCAGATGTCTGAACTGGAAGACAAGGAGACAGAACCATGGTTTTCACTGCAGTGAATCCCAGCAGGTAAGTCTAGACAATTAATTTATTTTT
Source organism: Rhagologus leucostigma (assembly GCA_013397725.1). Classification (NCBI taxonomy): domain Eukaryota; kingdom Metazoa; phylum Chordata; class Aves; order Passeriformes; genus Rhagologus; species Rhagologus leucostigma. The sequence continues at coordinate 1,033,196 of VZTD01005732.1, forward strand.
TTCAATTGCACACTGTTTTATAAAGCAGGAGGGTTTTGATTACTCTAGTAGTTCTTCACTTCTGAGCCCTTAGTCTCACTGGAAACCAAACTGGGGCAGAGGAAGAAGATCTCAGTTGACATATAGTTGGTTGCATTTTCCTGAAAGGAGACATAAAATCATCAAAAAGAGACATTCTGCCAAAATAATTACTTTTCAAATGCCTGAAAAAATGAATATGCTCTTAAGGTATACCATGCTTACCCAGAATTTTACAACGTGGCAATATGTGTTTACAATTAATTTAGCACACTATTTGGGGACGTAAGGCCTCCATTTCACCTCTTTGTTGTCCCAGTTTGAGGTTTCCTGGACTGCTGTAAGTAAAATTATTGAATCACACATATCTTCATTCCCATGTAGATGTAGGACATTTTTTCAAAGGCTATGGCCTTCTCATACTTACCTATATCTCTGTTTTACTTAGATATTTGTTTGATTTTTTTTTTAAGGTGATAACCCCTTAACCAGCAATGTCCTAGAAGCTGATTTCCGTAAAACTACATTCATCAAAGTCGAGTAATTTAAAAACTAGGTTCCTGTGCTGTCATGGATTCATCTTGATTTCCCATGTGGATGTTTGGGGGTTTTTTGTTGTTTCTTTTTTCCTTTTCTTATAATTCAGTTCTTTATTACTGAAGTTGGCCATAATTCATAAGAAGATCAAATCCTTATTCAATTTAACTTGAGGTTTATTTCAGCACAGTGAAGAAGCCCAGCCTATTCTGAAAGATGCTGAACATCTGTACATGTGGCAACTTAATTCTAGGTTCTTATTCCTCAAAATGGAGTCTGTAATCCTTACAGGATGTGGGGGCACCACTGAGAATTTAGTTTACAGCATTTTCTTGCTGGGAGTCATATTAACCAATATGATGTTCTACACATCATGAGCCATCTGAGATGGAGATTTAAAACAGCACACACACACACCCCTCCTTTGATCCTAGAATTATTTTCTTCCAAACATCTTAGTCTTCACCAAACACTTCAATGAAATAGTTGGAAAGTGTTTGCAACATTGCTGGAAATTTTTTCCTTAGCTTCATTTTTGGAAACAACTGAGCCTTTTTCAGCAATACCCTTTAAGAATTACAAAGGAAAAAAAAATACAAAAAACTGAACACACCATAAATCCTGAATCATAAGCAAAGGACAAGCATGGAAAATTTAAATCCAGCAACTAGTTTAACCAAGTTATAAATATCTGCAAGCTGAAGCTTTTAATGTTTCCATTGAGTTAGACAGTCTTAATTTAGACATTACTACTTGCTATGCCTATAACACAATACCCCGCCCCCCTTCCAAAAATGAAAAGGTCGCAGTTACCGGATTACTTAGCTGATGGTTTCTATTTAAACTTTTTAAGCCTCTTCATGCAGATAAAGTAGAAATAAGAGTCAGTGTCTGAGTATTGTTCTAATCTGTCTGAGTATTGTTCTAATCTAATAAACAAATGAAGTACAATAATCAGACACTAGCAAGTACAGGCAGTTTAGACAGTTCACTTTTGAACTACTGTGCAAATAAATCTTTCAAAGTTTAACTTGATTTAAGCAATCCAGTGGTTTCTGTTGCTATTCTTGTCCATCTTCTATGTTCAGTTCTCTATTTCTTAAAATTCTTTCCAAAATTTTCAGTACTTGTTTTTAATTTACTGTTCTTACATGAAGACCTGCCAGCTCCTGTCCTGTGATTTGAAAATTGGTGCCAAACATGATGATTGTTTCATACATTTCCTGAACTAAAAGCTGGGAGGATGGTCTTGATACTATAATAATCATAACAAAAAGTTATGTACTCTCCACCCCCCAAAAAATACCTTGCTACCTGATATCTGAGATTCCTTAGGTTTCTGTGTCATCTTAATTTTTCTTCAATGGAGAAATCATTGCCAGGGATTGAGCTATGTTCATGTATCAGAGCTGAACACAGGCTAAAATCTTTCCTAATTTTTAACTATCTAATCTCATCAAAGTCAATAGGATTATACCAACATGAAACAAAGCAATATTTATTCACTTGCCTCTATTCTCTATCAGCCTGCCTATAACAGCAATTGTTCTTCTGATGACTTCTGCATGTCTTGCCTGTTGTATCTTGCAATCTTGCTTATTATCTTTCTCAGCATGTCTTGCAGATTAGTACAAAAGTAGAGGGAAAGGTTAAATAGGAAGTGTTGTATAAATATCCACCACCATCCAAGCATGCTTGAGTTCAACAGACACTGTTTCTCCCTTGCTGTGCTGGATATAGATTTTGGCAGCCTTGAAAACTTCTAAGAGAAATGTTGCAAGACCAAGAAAACATTAAATTAAAGGCTTCATCAATACATTTTTAATATATGTACTTTTAAATATGTAGTGTAATCCTCCCCTGCTCATTTGTGTTATTACTAAGCCAAGGAAAATCATGATGGAATTTATAAAAATCTGTTTTCTTTATTTAGATTGTAAATCTCATTCATGTCCCATTAGCAGATGCTAGTTATTGCTAGCTACTGCTAGTGTCTTCTCTGGATCATGCTGGCAGAATATAAGATAAAAGACTTCCAAAGCTGAGAGTTTTCCTGAGATGATCAAAGCACTGCAAAATTTGCTGTTTCACTGTAGCATCTGCAGCTGGGTCATCAATTTCCAAAGCATCTCATGCTGGCTGAGAAGAGTAAAAAAAGGCCATTCAAAGATGGGCTGGAAGATACTCCCCTGCCAGGAAAAGCAATAACTGAGCCTCTGAGTGAGGTGGAATATCTGGGTACTTCCAAAATCATAAAAAATGTTCCCTCAGCTAGCCTAAGTGTGATATTTCAGACTTTTGGAGCACAGGCTGGTCTTCCTCAAATCTAAGATTTCATTCCACATGACAGTACAGCACTTCATGCTCAGCAGTAAAGAAAAAGCATGCTTTTATTTCTTATCAGGCCAAATAAATTTTGACACACTCAATTTGTTCCATGTACCTCAACAATTTATTTTCCTCCTTTATTTACAGAGAAAGGGCAGAGTGTACTTAAACAAAAATTTATATATGCACATCCAGATATGCATGTATATACAAACAGAACATATGAATGGAAACATAAAATATACTCATGCACAAAGACACACACATATCTAGCTGAAGAAAGAGGGACATGCAAACACATACACATGTAAGGATCTGCACCTTTGGAGAAAACGGATATATGTGCAGAATGTTACACTTAATCTGTAGTTACCTTGACACAATGATATAATCCTGGGGGTTCTACCTGGCTGTTTGGTCTAAGTGAGAATTGAAAGTAAATTATGATACAGACAGCCACACTGAATAGCATGTCCTAGGATTACTTTGAGAGTAAGTCACTACGACCCAGGCTATTAGAAACTGGCCATAAGTAACAGCATCTCAATTCCCATTTTTTTCCCAGGGGCACTTAAACTCTCAGAACAGCTGCAACAGTGGGATGGCACAAGCCAGTTGGACATTGTTGAACGGGAAGCAGACTTCAACCATTTTGTTTCCCCATACCTGGGACCAAAATTTCAAATTTCAGTCTGTAATTATTAATACTTTGCTGCATGTGTATGTTTATCAACTACAGTTAAATTTTACAGACAGGTTTTAGCAAGGGTGGGAAAAGCTAGGACAGTGCCTGTACGACTCAGTGTAAGAAGTTAGTCTGAGCTATATTTTGCTCTCAGGAGTGGTCTGACATCTCTAATTACTGCAAGTTTTTGTTTTCCTCCATTTGGTGGAACCCCCTACAATGTCAGGAAGCACAATTCTAGTCTTCAGTAATTGAATTTGGCTGATTGGCTACATCAGCCTGTATGAAGAAATCTCTAATGAGGAACAGCTCAAGACAGTCTGCTGAGTAAGCCTCCCATGATCAAGTAGTTTTGTTTCCTATATTTTCAAATATTGTGTATCCATGTGTTACCACGTTTTATGTGAGGTTAATCAGTGAGAAAAAAACCACAACTTTTCTGATTCCATTAACTAACAAATATTAAGCCTGTCACCATTTGCTGTGTGTGGTTATGCAAAAACAGCCTGTTTCTTATTTATTTTGTTTTTCATGAGCTGGGAATCTCCTTCAGATTCACTGACATGTTGAATGAATCATCAGAACTTTTTTTATTTTAATAATAGGTCTTTTCTAAAAGTTGAACTGGGTAAGCTGAATACTCTTAAACACTGTCCAGCAGTTTAAGAATGGAACTGAAGGCTGTAAGAAGAAACCGTAACAGGATATATTTTGTTTTAAAGGCTTGGCACAACATATCCCAAATACATTCAAAAATGAAGTCTGAAATACCAAAAAAATTCACAATAAAGAAAACTCAAAACTCAGTGCCTCAAACCCTTTCTTGCAGATAACTTTGGTGCTGTGGGGTCATATATCCAGAGGGTCACCTCATGTCTCCTCTACCCTTAACCCTTTACATGTCTTTCTCTTGACACAACAAGAAACGATTTATATGAGTCAAAACACTATGATTAATGGAACAGCATGACATATAGCATAAGTTCATGGGGCCAAGCAGACCTTTGTTGTAAGTGTGTGTCTTACAGTGCTTCCCAGGGTACGCAAAATGTTCATTAATGAGGGGAAAAGGAATGAGACACTTGCTTTTCTCATTATTGTTGGCTTCATGGCTGTTATTAAGCATAATTGTCTGTCAGTGTGCTAAGGTGACCAGGGTATAGATTAATGTTTCTTTTGTTGTGCAAGGTTATGAGAAAGTTGAGGATATGGTCTGTTTGAGGGCAAGTCTTCCAGTCGTCCAGCACACAGAGAAAATGCTGTGCAAAGTCTTCTGGCCTTAGAAAGCAGCTAAAACTTAGTTAAAAGAGTTCCTCTTTTACAGACCAGGGAATGCATCATTAAGGCAGTTTGTGAAAAACAATAAAAAAATTTGTACAAGAGATTTTGTCTGCGTTTTCTCTTTCTTACCAACACTGCCTTTTATAAAGAAAACATATCTCCCCTGGAATGATTATTAGAATACACAGCTATCATGCAATCGAGAGGAATGAATGCACTGTGCATTGCACCAGGTTCATTATGATTGCAGTAAGAAAGGCACTCGGTAAAGGATATTGTAAATCAGCATTTATTAGAGCTAGCATTATAAAGAGAGGGTGGTATAGATAACCTTGCTTCCCTTCAGGTGCTGGAAACCCTGAGTTGTGCAGTGCCAAACAGGCCTCTAATCAGGATGAAGAACACTGGGCAGAGCCCATCCATGGTAGAATTGCCCCAGTTTGGTCATTTGAGCTATTTTTTAAAAGTAAACAACTCTACTCATCATTTCTACTGTCCAGCAAAGAAGATATGCATGTGTGAACTCTGTGAGATAAAGGCAAGGCCTTGCAGGCGGTGTAATCGCTGGCACTGAGTGGGAGCTGCCAGCAGGCTTCTCTTTTATAATTACTGCGCGAGTTTATTTTACAGTCAAAGGATGTGAGCAGCACAAGATGGGTCTGAAGGCCGTGCTGTATGTGTCACACAGCACTGCAAGCTCTGCACGGGCCTGCACTGCTCAGGTTAGTTGTCATGTGGGTCACTGCCTCCCCAGCTACAGTGGTCCGCTGGTCAGCAACATTACATGCAGTTATGAAGGTACACTTACATATGCTTCAGGAAAACATTCACAAGGCTGTACAAAATTATGCATATTGAAAAGTTTAGGTATAAGACAAACATCTTTTTATATTCTAAGAGGGGTTTTTTCCCCAGTTACTCACAGGTCAAAGACAGATGAAATGTCAGGGTAAGCTTAACAGTTTACTGCTGTTGGAAAAGGTGATCCTGCTTCTCTTTGCTTCATTCCAGATTGCTGCATATTCATTTTCTTGCTCATGGACCTTTCACTAGTAACCTGGATGAATTAGTTCAGCTTGCTAACCAGGCAGAAAACTATACACTCCGTGTGTCTCCCACCCCTCCTGATTAGTTTTATTAGCAAATTAATGAATTGAACTGGCTGAAGAGAGAGTACACATTAATAAAACAGCTGGCATAAATAGATCATGGGGAAATTTACTGCTGAAACAGGGAAAGGAGACTGTAGGTTTGGGGTTGGGGTTTCTTTTGGCAGAATGCTAGTAGGTCAGCTAACCCTACCTTGCCTAACTGCATTGCAAGCTATCTTCTTATCCACATACAGCTCCACCCCCCATATTGTGTTACAGATGTGAGACCTAAAGATGAACCAATTTTAATTATATCAGTGTTGCAGCTTACAATATGAAGAATGTAGTATAAGATGCCTATTACAGTTTTTTTTTATAACTACGTATATTTGTTTATGTACACTTGCTGTAATAACAGTAATATTGCCACTAGGACTGCCTGGTAACACTTTTTATTCAGATTTTAAGCAAGATATTAGCAGAATTTTTAAAAACAACTGAACAGGATAGTAATACCTTTTCTGCACACTGTAAAAAAGGCTTTGACAAGGTGTTAGCTTTCTAAAAGTATACAATTAGATGTCAACCTCCATTTTTATACAAGAAAGGCCCTTCATATCACTTATACAAGTCCCAGTTGCCATACTTTTCCTTTGCTTTTTCAAAATACTCTCATTTTTAATTTCCTTATCAGTTCCTAGGCTCACTTTACTGAAAAAGATGATTCAGTTAATTTCTTTGTATAGAAAATTTGGAGTCCAAGAACTTTCCTATTGATTTCAGAGAGATGTTTGTTTTGCTAGCTTTACAGGAGCAGCATGCATTTGTCATCCCTGATTACCACTTCTTTTTTTACAGGTTAGTAAACTGGGTTTTATCAAAGTTGCTCATTTTTTCTGTTATTGTAATATTCCAGAGAAGGTCGTAAAAGCACAGAGCAGTTCCTACTAGGTGAGTACAGCATCTTAATCCATTGACCCTTTGTGGAAGAAGCAAGGAATAAAAATCTAGTTTTGAGTCAGAGCCTGAATTACATTTTAACTAACACTGGGAATAAAGGTAACAGCAAAACCCATATATGTGTTGTTAATTCAGGGGTTATGGAACATACATATGATATCAGGTGTGCTTTGAATGATACAGAGCACCACAAGAGGTACTTAGGTGTGACAGCACCACTTATTCTTTTAATTTTATAATCTGACTATCCACCTCATGTCATTCTACCCCTCACTAGTCAAGACTCACACTGCTGGCTGCCACCTCCAGTCCCTGGCAGCTGCGAGACATCATATATTTATGCCTCTTAACCACTCAGCGATCTGGCATATCAGACGTGGCCAGCCTGTGAATTCTTTGATATAATGGCCAGCTGTGCTTGATGAATGGGGTCATGGAGAAGGGAAGAAGCAGCAGTACTGCTGCCAACATGCATTTCCCTTTGTGGAGGTCCCGCATTCAAAGAAGTGCTTAGTAGGTGGTACACAGCTGAAGCTCAATGTCATAACATCCACAGTCCAACACGATAGCATCTTTCCTGTTGCCTTACCCCAGGTGTCAGATGCATCATTCTCACCATATATGAAGAGTAGCAGTGGGTCTTGCATATGGGAGAGAAAGAAACGTGAGAGGTCTACCTCCCAAGCAAAGAAAGGTTTGCTTATTCAAAAGAGTAAGCACAGGCTCAGAACTTCCCATGTACTAAAGACTCTTGAAAAATAAGAGTGTCCTCAGTTACCACTTCACTGTCTCTTTATTGCTTGCACTCTCTTTCTCTCACTATTACATCACCTATGAAACTCGAATTTCCTTCCAAAGAAAAAGGTGGGAATGCTCACAGAATGGGTGAACCTCTTGGGTGGCTCTTGAGCCAGGCTCAACAGGTTTATGGCAGGCAAGATTCTAACTCGGATAATTACAAAAGTTGCTAGCATTTCTGCTAACTGTTCCATGCTGGTGTTACTGGACTGAATCAGCAAGAAAAGGTTTTCAGGAAAAATAGTATCTTTTGTTAGGCCAACAGAAATAGCTGCAAAAAGTATATGCACCTCTGAGGCAAACAAACTAATTTTAACTTTATACATCAAGAAATTGCAAGAGCTCTAACAAGCCACTATTTCTTTTGCAGGATGATAATCCTCCACAATCTACTTCATGTGCTTCCCCACTGTGTGCAGTGGCTTCTGTGTTATCATCTTTTTCAGGAAACATGATTGAGGATTAATGGAGTGTTAAATGTTCTCTGTGAGGATTTACACTGCATTTTATCATTCAAAACCTGCTGTGGTCAATATGCAAACAATAAAAGAGAGTAAATGATAATAAAAGCTATACATATGCTTGTACAGCTTTTAGGATATTAACCTGGTAGCTGGCTGCATTGAAAGATTGCAAATGCAGTTTTGAAAACATACAGATAAATAAAATCCAGGCTGGGTAAAAGAAATACATAAAGTCCTTGCAGTTCTTTATTTCTGCTCTGGGCAACTCTGTGAATGATATGGTGTGACATGCCTTTGTAAACCAAATTCTTTGAATGAGAAAAAGATCCTATGACACAGCTGCTTCTAGAAATCTCTCCACAATATTTCTGCTATAAAGATGTGGTCACAGTGGACCTATTTGTCATGTTCCCATATCTGTTATGTACTAAGTGGTCAATAATCCCATAGATTATCATGAAGGTTACGTAGATAAAAATCACAAGCCCAGACAAAGTTAGCAAAAACATCTTTCTTTTACAACTGCATCTAATTAATAGCAAAATCTAGGAAAGATAGGAATGTAAAGAAGCCCCAAATAATTGTAATAAAACCCCAAGTAAATGTAAAGAAACCCCAAGACTTCTCAGTTTCTTGGACAAGGGTGTTGATTACCTAATACAGTTATCAGACTAAACTTTTTTTAACTGTCTCCAAAGATGGGAATTTCCAAATGCTCTCAAGAAAAATAATACATTGTTCAACTGTTCTTACAGTTACAACATTTTCTTACTATCTAGCCTAGAGCTTGCTTGGAGTAAGTTTCTCATACTAACCTCAGTGAGCCTGAAAAACAACTCATCACTGTTTCTATAAGGACTACACATTTTCTTAACTGTTGTATTTAATATTTGGCCTTTTTTTCTTAGGCAGAACAAGCTCATCCTATTTGCACTAGAATTGTAGGTTATGTTTCCTAAATCACTTCCTTGGCTTCTTTCCAATTCGTATTTGAGCCTGACTGCAAAAAGAGTATGTTCATTATGTTCATTCACACAGCCCTCTTGAACAGATTTCAGTGATAAGGTTTTGTTTGGAATGTAATGCTGTTAGCTTGTGCAACTCTTACACCTTCTTCACTGTTTACTGTATGTGTATTCATTGTCTTCCTTTTGAATATAATTCTCACATTTATATTTATTGGTTTGTGGGGGGTTATTATTTTTTATTTCCAGTCATTTCACCCATCTAGAAAGATCACTCAGAATTGCAGTTTGGTCCTATGTACTTATTTTTCAATTGCATAATATTCACATATTTTTAAAGTGTCTTCTCTATACCTGATAAGCCATTAAAGAATGTGGGAAGGCACCAGACCTAAGCTGGATTCAGTTGACATGTTCTCCTAACTGAGAAGCATTTACTCATGACTTCTCTGTAACATCTATCTTCCCAGTTTATAATAGGTAAATCACATTTCTTTAGTTTGGACATGAAGACATCCCATATGGCCATGTAAAAAAAAAAATCTGCAAAAGTAAGATACACTATACCAGTTGTCTCTTCCCATACTCTGGACTAACTATTTGTGTGAGAAGGTAACTACATTGTTGTTATATGATTTGTTACAGAAACATGCAGAGCAGCTGCTTCCTATCACTGTGTTATTCTACAGATGCTCTCAAATTGGTTGTTTGGTAATGAGTTAAATTGAGTCCCTCTCTTAATACCAGAGTTTTGCTGATCCATGTTTTCTCAACTACAGCTTTGGTATTTTTTCCAGTCTTCTTGTACCACAATTTGACTTCATAAGCTTTTGAAGATAATCACTAAAACATGCAAGTGAACTCAATAGTGTTTTAGGAATTTTATCAGATCTAGACATGAATACCCTGTTAAATTCCCTGTTTACTGCTTCAAAAAACTACATTCCTACATCTATTTTTGTTACTAGTTCCTAATTGTGTTCTGGATATGGTCACAGTGAACCTCTTTTTGTGAAGTCCATTGCAAAAAATATTACAACTGCAGTAATTTTCAATCTGCACAGTTGTACTAAGACATCTTGTTATTCTGCTTCTCCAAAAAGGGCATAAAAAAATCTTTCTTCTCCATTTACAAAGAAAAAGCAAGGAACAGCATGTTTTCCTTTCCATGGAAACTATTCAGAAACTGCTTTGATTGATCAAGTAAAAACTTAGAAATCTTCTCAAACCATGAGCAAGCACTTCATTTCCCAGCATTCCCCCAAATCAGAAAAGAACAAACTCCATTGACTTTGAATGCATGGCTCCTGCTTGGTCTGAAAAATGAATGGAGACTTCTGAAGAAAAAAAATGAGTGAAGTGTTGCATCGTTGAAGTAATGTGAATTTGTCATCGATTTATTTAACACAACTTGCAGATAATTATCTGCAAATAATGGGAGAAATTATGATTTAAATTCAGTGTCCTACAACTGCCTTCATTTGATGGATGATTCAGCACATGGAGTGACATGTAGATTCAGGCCCAAGAACGCAAGTCCTGGAACAGACTTAGTTTCACTGTGAACTTCCTTATTTCTACGAAAGGAACTGAAGATAGATATCCTGGACAACTGGCATAGCAGCAGAGAGAGAGTATGACAGACACGACATATGGCCAAACACTGCTTGAGTGTAAAAAGCGTTCATTTGATGTTTTTTAACTTGTAGTTACATTTACTTCGGAAGAAAATTATATTTTATAGGTCTCTCATTGGCAGTATATTTTCATAAAAGGGGAAAAGGCAAACATAATGGAAATTATAACACATTAAAAAATGTTAAGTCCACTTTTGAAGGAATTTTGCAAGCATGCAAGTATTAACTTAAGAAAATGTCTAGAGCCAAATCTTTCATTTTTTAGCCTCCAAAACTTCCATTGGCAGCTGTGAAAATTCTGGACTGAGGAAAAAAACATGATCAGATGCTTTGTTTGATCTTAAAAGATCAAATGTTTGGATCTGGATTTGGATTCTATTTTCTTCTGTTAACATAAAAAGAAATCTACTTAATGGAAATATACAGAAGTAATTCAGCACCCAAGAATATCTCTAAATTCACATAACTGTTAAGTGAAGGCTGGACAAATGATTAAAAGTGCTTGACTCCTACTACAATGCCAAATGCTGACTTCAGACTCTTTTACAAGATGTATTATTATTAAATATTGTATGACCATTTTCAGAATTGGAAAACTACTATAAAATTAAAAGCAAAGGATCTAAAGAAGTATCTGATACGTTCAAGGAAAATAGCCAGAATAGGAAGTACCACATGGGCAACCTAGCTAAAAATCTTAAATGCCTCTTTTCTTTCTTCATTAACTACTCTTATGAGCAGCTACATCCCTGCCAGGTATTTAGGCACATGCTTCCCCTTGAGCACTGATTTGTCACCCCAAGACAAGGGCCCAAGGGTTTAAACCATAAAAAAGAAACTAAGACATAATTAAGTGCTATTTAATTAGGCAACAAATCCACAACTTTAATAAAGTTGTGTACAAACCACAGACTTTTAGCCTGCACTGACTTTCCAAAAAATAAGTTTTATAAAATATTCTATCACATAAATTGTACCCCTTGTACCTTCAGCAATGCCCTTCTCATTTAATTTGATATCCTTGTTCTAATCAAATACCTTTCACTTTAAGTAGCTCAGTTCTGTTTACCATTATGATAAGTATACATTTTGCAATAGCTTTCTATTTTCTAAACTGGATAAACTTGTGGGGTGAGGAAATCTTTGCTTCCAGATTTTGCAAAATGTAAATACTAGCAAAACACTTTACATTACTTTCTGACATGTTTTGATCAACAAAGAAAATAAAAATAAAGCTTTTATTCTAATCATATTCTAAAACATGAGCATAAGATTTATGAACAAGCAGAACTTTAAAAATTCAGGAATATCTAAGAGAATCCATACGTCTAAAGGTAAGTTAACATTTGCAAAATTCTGATTGGTATAGTTTGTTGAAACATGGGCATATTCAGCACCTTGTAGCAAAGATTTCTAAAGCACAAGAGATAAATCTTCATAAAATTATGCACATTGTCTGATAATCCTTGACTGCAGAAAAAGTATTGACATTGTAAATATATGCTGAAACAGACATAAGTTTCTATTAATAAATCACTTCTAAAAAGATAAACAATTATACTGATTTGCTTTCCCTAAAACATCTGTAAATGAATCAAATGGAAATTGGTTCAAATACAAGTACGTACAACACTACATTACTCTGGTTTTTTTACCTAATTCCATACTTCCACTGTTTGGAGTTCCTTATTTTCTAAAACAAACAAACAAACAAAAAACCAGTGAATACATTCTTTGGAAAATATTTTTTATTATAAAATGTACAGTATATTGACCTTAATATTATAAAACACTGTAATGTATCAGAGTCTTGTAAAGACCAATAATTTATAAAATGAGACCAAATTCATTGTTACTCTTTCTAGTCTCATAGTCAGATTAAAAAATATATATAAAATATATAATGAATTAATTGACCATAGCGTCCTTAGTAGCTGGCAAATGCACGTTCATATGTTAAGGTAGCTAATCTCTGCATGTATTTTTATTAAAATAGATCACTCTTATTTGCTAATTTAGTCTTTGATTTTGAAGAGCTGATAGAAGCATGAACAGAAAGGTTAGTAACCATATTCTATAAGCCTAGATTATGTAAAGGCGCTGCAGGGTATAAGGAAAATTATGTTTTACTAAAGTACTTCTATCACTGCAGCTCACTTATTAACAGTTAATACTTCTTTGGTACTTTTAAGGTGCTTGTTAGAACAAGAAATAGTTTTGGACTACTGACAAGAATAGAGTACTTTAGGTCTCAGATGCCATTGGATAGCATGAAAAACCACCTTACACTGTCTTAACTATCTGAAGACCTTTTTCAACATTAACGTTAGTCTTCTCAGTTCCAGTATGTCTAATGCCTCCTTCTATTGCAGGGACTTATTACCATTTTGAGTACAAAAGAAATGCAGATTAATTCCTTTTTTTCTCTCCTTAGCCATTGTTGCAAGCACTACTTCCCTCATTGCACTTGTTTGGCAGTGATTTGAACAACAGTATCCAGCCAAAGGCACTTGTTTTAATGTTAGAATATGTGTATGTAGGTTGTTTTCGAATCACTGCCTAGAATATTTTTAGCAGTGCATTTATAGAAGCCCGCATCCCTTGGAGTGGACTGCTGGATGACTAATGACCCCTGAGGATGGAGGAATTTGTTTCCATACAGACGGGATTGAGCTCCTGTTGTCAGATGTGATTTATCTGGAAGCTCCCATGTTATTTCTGCTTTAGGAATCCCAATGGCCATGCAGTTCAGTTTAACTGAATTTCCAGGTCTGGCATAAATGACAGGTGCTGGCTCACTGGTGATCCTAGGAGGATAGGCGATCACAATGACAGGCACAGTCATAACAGAAGTGCCATACTCTGTTGACACCTTGCACAGGTAAGTGCCCCTGTCAAATACAGAAGCCTCACGCACGGTCAATGAGCCATTCTCCATCAGGGAAAAGCGGCCCACAGCCTGGGGAGCATCCATAACCATCCCATTGGGCAGTGTCCAGGAGATCTGCGCCCGCTGGTTTGCCTGGGTGATGCAATGAAGCTGCAGAGTTTCTCCATTGATGATGCTCACCAGGTTGTTGTACTGGTTGCTAATTTCTGGCCTGAGTCCCACCTTGAGGAAGACTACTCGTTCCACATAGCCTCCCGGGTTTCTGGCTGTACAGCGGTAAGTCCCAGCATCCCCCGCAGACAGGTTGCTGATGTGTAAGATCCCATCCCTCTTATGGTAAAATCTGTGCAGGCGACTGCCACTCAGCACTTCAGAGCCGTTGGGAAGGATCCAGCTTGTGCTGGGTTTGGGGTTCCCCTGGACTGAGCAGTTCAGATTGATGCTGTGCCCAGCAATGGCAGTGATCCTTTCATTGACAGGGTCTCTGAAGGAGGGTTTCTCCACATGGTCTGTGATGAGGAGCTGCACAAGCAGTCTGGCTTCCCCTCCTTCATTCCGCCCGATGCACACGAGCTGCACGGCGTCTGTCTGCCTCACCCCTCTGATGTCCAGTGTACCATTGCGATGCACAGTGATCCTGTTCCCATAGTAGGGAGCCGGTAAGATTACTCCTTCTGGAAAAGCCCATAAGACACGTGGAGCAGGAATGCCCTCAGCTTTGCAGTCAATAAGTTTCCGGCTGTCTCTGATGGCTGTTTCCCTCACAGATGTTATTGCACTGAGATGACCATTGATTCTGGGAGGCTGAACGTCAACATGGATCCACACGATCTTCCGATCTTCTCCAGCACTGTTCCGGGCTACACAAGTATAGTTACCGCTGTCAGACCTTTGGGCCTTTTGGATGAGGAGGGTGCCATCCCTGTATATCTGGTACTTATCAGATAGGGCAGGAATAGGCCTGTTGGTTGGGGAAAGCCAGGTCACTTTGGGAGTCGGTTCTCCTTTGGCTTCACATGCTGCTGTGACAACATCGCCATAAGGTACATTAATAGTGATGTATGTTTTGTTCCTGATGGTTGCAGGCTCTGCCACCACTTTGACCCGCACTTTCATTTCATCCTTTCCAATCTGGTTTTCAGCATAGCAGGTGTAGTCCCCTTCCTCTCTCAGTCCAACATCATTGAAATACAGTGTTCCATTGTCAAAGACCACATATCGCTTCGTCCGGCTGCCACTGTCATCCGACTGCATGAAGGTATTGATCATGCTGCCATCTGGGAGACCCCAGGAGATCTCTGGATTTGGCAGACCTGTGGCTACACAGTCGACTTTCAGGTCCCCTCCGTACTTGACCTTGTGGTTATTCTCATTCTTATGTTCTATTTTTGCTGGTTTCATCATCACATTCACTTTGAGGACCACGTAATCATCCCCTATCTTATTGCGGGCCACACACAAATAGTCTCCTGCATCTTTGTCTGTAACTGAATGAACGACCAAAGTCCCATTGCTGAATACTTTGATTCTAGTCTCCAAAGTGCTGAAAGGAAAGAAAAAAGAACCTAACATGAGCTACAAAATCACATTGTGGGTATTATTTATTGAGAGAAATCTGGGGGGCGGGGGGGAATAACAACTCAACAATGTTAAAAAAAAAAAAAAGGAGAGGAACACTGCTATTGTTAGATAATTAAATGGTCAGAACTGTCTAGTATATTCACCACCAAAAAGCAAATGTAAAAAAATAATTCTACTCACTTGTAACCAAGCAATTCTGTTGTGTTCAATAACTTTAATGCTGGTTTTGACCATTAAGCATCCATTAAATACCAAATTATGGTGGTTTTGACTCTCTTCTGACTGCATGTACAGTATCCTATAACATTCAGATATGATCTCTGAATGATATAATCCATATGGCTACATGGACCATAATAGAGTCCAGTACCTGGGTCTTCACTAAAAACAAGTAACGATGAGGAAAGTCTTCTGGCATCAGGTATAACATATTAAACCTTTAGAACAGTTGCAAAGAATCAAAATGTTGCTAAGCTTTGAAATAAAGAAAAAAAAATTCCAACGTGCTTAAAAAGCTATTATTCCTTTCCACTTCACAATGGAATTGGGGTATTGTGGTCAAAACCAACTTCCTCAGTAGCCACAGGTTTCTCCCCAAAGAAGATCTCCAGTATTTGAAAAGCAGCCCACACAAAGATCATGAGGGAAAATGAAAAAGAAACACAGTATTTTTTTTGCTACTGCTATGAGGTGTAAAATGAAATCTGGATTTTGTGCTATCTACAGGTTACCTAAATATATTTTTGCAAATATAAAAAAAATATGACTATGTTCCGCTGTGAAGAAAGTTGTTCCAAATTATGCATTTTAATTACAGTGCCATTTCTCATCTGTTTATAGTGCTCAAAGGTGAGCTATGAATAATTTATAGCACAGAAATTTTTTTCGGCCAAGTCTTAGGACAGTTATTGTAGGTTTGTGATATTTTACTTGATATTGTAAACACTGGAGAATGCATTCTTTTAGGCATTTATATGCAACCAGGTTTGCACAGACCTAATTGTGTGGTAACATTTGTTTACACATGACATTAAAATGATTGTGCTTATTTAAGTAATTCTAAGTTGATTTATTTGCTCAGTATTTACTGTGTGTAATGATTTACCTAAGAGATAAAATTCAGTGATCTCCTTCCTTCTCGGGAAAAGCAGGCACCTGTGCAATATTATTCAGACTAAGCACATTGGAACAAGCAGCACACAAGCTGTATGTCTGAACTTTTGCCACTGGACTTTTTACTGCATTTATGAGTGGCTGTAAAAGAAAAACAGTGGCAGCTTATCCTAAAAACTTGAAGCTAACTTTTCAAGAGTAATACAGCTTTCAAGAAAATTATGCTAAGATATGATTCGACTATCTTTTTGAGATAATTTCAAATTCCTTCTTAAGGATTGGGTGGCTCAATCAAAACATGCAGAAGTCAGGAATGAAACTTGTACATATATGAGTGGGCTTTTCTCTAAGTTCATCTGAAGTGCAATTTCGCTGCGACAGCCAAAATAGAATTTACCTGTGTAGGGAATCAATCATCCTTTTGGAAGGCAACCTCCATAATATCCGAGGCCAAGGGTCACCAGAAGCACTACAGTCCAAACGCAGGATGCCGCCGTATGTTACATCTGTTCTCTGAGGAGAGGTCCCAGTGATCTTAGCATTAGATGCATGCTTCTTCACATGGAGTTGTACTGTTCTCCTGGCAGCTCCCACCATGTTAGCAGCAATGCACTCGTAGGCCCCACTGTCCTTGGGGGAGACGTTGCGAATGTAAAGAGTCCCATTGGGAAAAACAAATAAATTCCCATTGACAAACTGAGAAGGTCGGATTTGAGTGCCATCAAAGACCACCCAGCGGATGTTGGGAGAAGGTGCTGCTTTAGCAGTGCAGTGGATGTTAATACTGCTACCAAGAGGCAAGGAAATGTTCTCTTGCTTGTCCTGCTGGATGATGGGAGGTAAGGCTGCAATGTGCAGCCTCACGGCAATGCTGTCAGCTCCTGCAGCATTGCTCGCTACACATTTGTAAACTCCTCGGTCCGAAAAAGTTGCTTGCTTAATAGACAAGGTTCGATTTTCATGAAGCATTATCCTGCTTTCTGTGGCGGTGACTGTCTGCAAAATCTTCCTATCTGGGAAAATCCATGAAATTAGTGGGCTTGGAGTCCCACTAGCCTGACATTCCATTGCTATGGTCTCTCCAAAGTAGACTGTGACATCTCGATAGCGGGAAAGTAAAATTTTGGGCTGGCGGGCTACAACTGTGAGCACAACAATCATTTTATCTATGCCATGGAGGTTCTGAGCTGTGCATAAATACTGTCCCCGATCCTGAAGCTGAGCATTTCGGATAAGGAGAGTACCATTTTTCCAGACTTCAAACCTTTGTAACTTGCTGTTGGTTGTCATTAGAGCTCCTATGAAGGTGAGAGGAAAGAAAGAAAGAGAAAGTCAAAGGCTCTAAAATTTACATTATTGCAATAAAGAAGTCTTAAGTGAGATTTTAGGTTTAGTCAACACCAATTACAACTTCAGCGGGCCCACATGACATCTTCTGACATTCTCCATAGCTCAAATTAGTCTTTGTTTCTATTGCAGAACTAACCACTAGCTTGCAAACATGGACAGTGTGGAAATTTTTAAAGGCCTTATGTTTTAGGATTCCTCTTAAATCTTTATGTTAAAGTTTTCTGTTCCTTTTGCACATGGAGATGACATACACACCAGGATTTAAGATAGCAAAGTTAACAAACCCACAGTCACAAGTATTGCCATAATAAATTCTAACTGCTGTGAATAAGCAGAGTTGGCTGCTTTTCACAGCCAAAAATTACTCTTCAAAAATGAATTCATTAAATGGTAGAGGTTTTCTTTTACTACAAGAAACACTGCAAATGTATTATTATTTGTAATGATTAGTCCCAATTAATCATTTTATCTACAATGATTATAAGTGACAGAAAATATTTTTCAGTATTTGGAACTACTCCTGTGATCACGTTGCATTTCTGTGCAATACCCCTACAAATCATGTGTAAGAACACATTTTTCTCTATCTTACCTGTAGAGACTTTTGTCCAAGTAATAAAAGGCTTGGGTTCCCCAACTGCATCACAAGGGATAAAAGCATCCGTTTCACCAAGGATGGATATGCTCTGAGATGCTTTTGTGATAATTTTAGGTCTTTCTCCGTGTACCCTGAAATTAGTGGAAGACTGAATTACAGTCGAATTGTGTGGCGTAATGCCTCTCACGTAAGGCACAGATGGAAATTTTTGATGATCATGATGGACATTTTTAAAAGGATGAACTGTAGTGGTTATTTGTGGTTTTGTGTGCTGAAAGGCTGGAGGGGTGATCTTTAAAATCACTGGTGGTAATGTGGTCGTTGTGGCATGTGGCATTGGAGGCACTGGAGGCACTGGAATAGCTGTAGCTTTCTGCACTGTAATCCCAGTAGGTAAGACCTGAGCAACCTTCTCATTTGTGTCTTTTGGGACTAGTTGACTAGGGACTTCTGGTTTAGGATGCATATTTAAGTGAGGGAATATCCTTGTTCTGTTGAAGAGGAATGGTATTCTGGAACTAGGGTAATATGGGATCCCTTGACTTGGTAGTCTCCCTGCTGTGCCTCTGTTATCTGGAACATAGTTATTTCCAAAAAATCTTGAATTAATATTGTATCTGCTCTGACCCTGATTACTGAACTTGCTTTCAGTCAATGGGTTTGTTTTGTGAAATGGAGAGGCTTGTGTTGGGGTAGTTGTTTCTCTCTGGGAAGGAAAAGTCTTTCTGTCCTGGATGGTATGTGCTGCATACGCTGTTATCTCTGGTTTGTTTGTGTAGTGAAGAGGCTGATGTGTTATAAAATGGCGAAGTGGGCCCTGTGTTACAGGAAGCTTCACTGTGCCTCTTGCTGGAAAATGCCTTGGAGGTACAACAGGTAGCCTTTGGTTTATGCTTGGTATCATTCCAGCAGGTGAATGGGGAAGATTTGGATTTAGCAGTAAACTGTTGTTTGACTTGCTACTATAGAACTCGTTGAATTGCTTCTCTTTTGACTGTATGCTAATCCTGTTTTGGTTAGAGGAAGGAGTAGGGTGAACATTCTGTCTTGAGCTCATCACTATTTTGTCACCACCTGCTCCAATTTGTTTTGCTTCTGGGAACCTTTCTTGATTGAAGACGTTACTTTCCTTGGTGGCATAATGAAGAGAAGGATGTGAAATGGAAGGGGGGAGAGTGACAAGTTTTATAAATGGAATAAAAGCAGTGGATGTAATAGGAGGCTTTTCAGGTGTCTGCAGATGATGAAACACATGTGGCATAGATTCCTTTCTATCCAAGGAAGATGGCTCTGTCCCAGCCTGAGAAGTTACAGAATTCTCTGTCTTTCTCACTGGAAAAGCCTGAGTTTCTGCAGTGCTGAAAGAGGAGGATAAAGTAATTATCTCATGTCGCTGAGGTGGCTCAGTTTTTGCTGGTGTTTCTACAGATACTGTGGGCTTCCATGGTTCCTTTGAAACTGAGAGGTCCTTAAAAACTTCAACTGTGCCAACAGGAATACTTAAGTCAGTCATAGTGGGATATACCAGCTGGAATGTTCCACCAGTTGTTTCATTAACCACAACTTCTAAGTCAAATAGGTTAGGCTCTTCTTGAGATTTTGGTTTTGCTGATAGTATTGAGCTGTTCCTATATGCAGGTGAAGTTGTTGTGCTGGATTGTTCCATCTTATGATTCACAGTTTTAGAATCTGCTTTCATGTCCTTCTCTGCAGATGCACTGTCTAATGAGTGGTATGCTGGCACTTCACTTTGCTCTGGTTGCAGAGGTACACTTGACTCTTTTGTGGGAAGTGCATCATGTACAGCATATGATGATAAAATCGTGATAGGTGCAGTCACTGGAAGTGCCAAGGTTTCAGGACTAGTAGGGTGTGTCACATGTTTAGCTTCAGGTAGAGAAGTAGTAGGCCTAAAAGAGGAAGTCGTGACCACGTCTCTTATTTTTGTAATTTTCTCTATGACACCTGAATCAGGAATTAATGGAGTGGATCCCCCATGCTCCTCTTTCCTAGCCTGTATTTTGACATTTTTAAGATCAGGACTTTCACGAGCTGCAGAAGAAGTTTTGGTAACAGCTTCAAATGCAGGTGTCCTTGGAATTATAGGCATTGCCTCTGTGGTTAAAACAACACGGGGCAAAGGCTTTGGTCTTTGTCGGATTCTGTTCGGCCTTCTCCTTCTGCCATAAGGCCTTCTTCTACCATGCTGAGTAATAAGTGAAGGCATGGTCTTTCTATATGGAGTTGTTGTGGTGGCCACAGTGGTCAATCTACTCATGGAAGAAGCCATTTCTAACCCCTCTGATGTTTTATGAGAAGCATTAGTGCCATGCAAAATGAATTTGGGAGTCGGTTTTGGAATAGCCAGGTTTCTATGTTCCTCTGTCTGAGAACTGTCTGCATAACTGCTAGACATGCTTTCTTGAGTCACTGTATTCCTGTGGGTCTCAAGTTTTTCTTTGCTCTGAACCCTGATGGGTGTGACAGCTGGAAAACTGCTACTTAAGTCTGCCATTTTTGCATGACTTGTGGATATTTTTTTGTGCTGGTATCTCGCATCATTGCTCTTTTCTCTTGCAAATGGAGAAGTGGATGAAGAAACAGCAGTAGCGCCTACAGAATCTGTTGGGATGATCTCATCATGAGAAGGTGCTGAAGTTATGGTGTCAACACTCACTGGGCCCACTTCATTTAACTTCAAGCTTGTCTCCAGGGTGCTATGAAGATCCACAGTCTGAGACTCAGCAAGGAGAGTAGCATCAAGTGGTAGCTCAGCAAAAGCAGAATTTTCTTCAGATATAGAAGATACAGTTTTATCTACATTTTCCACTGTGAATGAACTGCTCTGAACACTAGGAAAGTTTGTCACAATTTGTTTGGCTAGAGGTTCTTCAGTGAAGGCAGCTGAATCATCTATCCTGACATCAAGATGCTGCTCCCCTTGGGGTTGCAGAGTTGCAGAGACAGGAGTCAAATATGGACCTGATAAAGCAATTTCTACAGTGTCTATACTTGCAGGTGTTTCTAAAGCCCTGTGGTTGGAAAATGGTTCAGTTTCTGACCTTATTAATACAGACTGGACTGAAAACACTTCTGTGTTCTGTGAAACAGTGATTAAAAATTGCTCATCTTCACCCACAGGTGATGCATCAGCAGAGGAGTCCACCACATCAGCTCCTGTCTCTGAAGGTGGAGGGCTGGCTAAGGGATAAGGGGCAGGAGTAGTTTCCTGCACAACTGATGGCAGTGAAGTTGCTACAGAGAAGGTTGTAGCTGTTGTTCTAGGAAGATTCTTCCCACGGACCTTTGCCAAAATGTCAGCCCAATGCTGTGGATTAATCTGTTTGCTTGCCACATTAATTCTCCTTCGAGATTCAAATACTCTCCGGCCTTCTGCAACATTGCTGTCTTGGGTTCTATCAGCACTTTTCCAGATTTTCATTTTCCTTCTGCCCTTCTTTCCCTTTTTAATTTGAGCCTCTGGCACCCGGTCACTTTTTTGTTTAAAAGGTATTTCCCAGTCTTTTAGGTGGTTCTTCCTTCGTGGGAACTCTTCCACCCCTCCTGCCCCTGATCCCTCTTCATCATCTATGACCCGCCCTCTTGTTTTTGACAAACCTTTTGAGCCTGGGCGCTTCTTTAGTTTTATTCGTTTAAATGATCTGTCAGACACCATTTTATTTACTGTGACTCTTACAGCAAACATATCTGATCCCTGCTGATTGACAGCCACACATCTGTAATGGCCACTATCAGTGACATGGCTCCTTGGAATAAGCAAAGTACCATTGGGCAGCATATAGCCTTTTGAAGAGTTTGATAAATCATTGAGTACCTGACTGTTTGGAAGAATCCAGCTCAACTGTGGGTCTGGGATGGCAACTGCATTGCACGGCAAAGCTATTGGATCTCCAACATTTTTTTCAACTCTTGCTACATCTGAATCAGTTACCTGAATAGCTGCAGGCTGCACTACGAGTCTGTAAGCCATTATGTCCACATCATCTCTCACTTGGGCAACACAGTGGTACACACCTCCATCAGTGTAACTCACTGCTTTGATTATTAGTTGGCCACTACTGAGAATGGAAAACCTACTGTCTTTCTCATTAAAAGGTGCCTGCAGTTTAGTTCCATCTGGGAGAAGCCACTGAATGGAGGGGCTCTCAGAAGCTTTCACGCTGCAGCTCAGCTGACACTCTGACCCTTCCACCACACTCTGTGCTGTCCTTGTGCTCTGATTTTGCTCTATCATTACCCAGTTTCTCTGCTGCCTGGTGGTTTTGGTATGAATTGTCTGAGAAAACACAGTAAAAAAAGACAGCACCACTTTTTTCCCTGTACTCTGGCGCCTGTTTAATTGGATATTTATAAGAGGTTGCATCACCCAGGAAGGCTCAGCCAGTATTTGAGCTTTTACACCTGTGTAGTAAAGAGCATCATAATCTGAGCCTTGCCTGTACTGATAGATTATTTTAGGTTCTTCTTTGAGCATAAGCTCCCTCTCTAATTTGACAGGTACTTCACTGTAGTAAGCTATAAGCTTCCATAGTTTTTCATAGTTTTCTCGATTCATTGGACATTCAAAATCCAGTGCAATTGTAGCATTTATGTCTATCTCCTGAGTCTGGATTTGATTCCACTGAATTTTGGTAGAACCTGTTGGTTTTTTGATTTCACAGTTCAGGTGGACTATGTTGCCATGCTCATCAGTCATATTTAGAGCAATGTTCCATGGCGAGGACTGAAGCTCTTCCAGAGGGAGTTCATAATTGTCACCATCTTCCTCATCTTCAGTGCTGCCACTTTGCCTCAGTGAGGACTGAATGACAGGTTTCCTACAGGAAATATCTTTCAAGCTTTGAATATCTTCTTTCTGCAGTTGTTTTGGGCTGCTGCACTTAGCACACAGCTGTCCCCCTTCATAGGCTTTGTCCTTTTTGCATTTTAAAACACCTGCAAAAAAAAAAAGGAAGAAAGAAAATAACAGGAAAAACAAAAGATAAATAAGCTGAAAAACTCTGTTCTAGAGTTAGCCAACTCTCAGAAGTGTGAAATAAATTTAATGAGGATTGCATTATGTCACGTGACACAAAAGACAAGACTTTTAGAATGGCACCTCTTTGTTTTACAGGTGAATGGGTACCTGATTCTCAATCTTCTCAATCAGAAGAAACCTTCTAAGTGCCACTTCTTAAAAAAGATTTCTTCTGACTTTAATAACAGGACCGAATACTTCATCCTTCTGAAACTTAAACTCACTGCCTCTAAATAAAATGCCTAAGAACTGAAGTGTGCAAAGCAACATTTAAATCAGTAACAAACTACTCTGTGTCAAAAAGTCTGCATTTGTACAATGACAGCCTAACTTGTGGATCTAATGTGAAGAGAAGTGGGACCTTTCAGCTTTCAAAAACACAGCATTTACCTGAGAAATGCTGGACTTCCTCATTAAATAATCCAGGAAGCTTTTTATTTTTCTCTATTAATTAAGAACAGTATTGGCAGTACACAAAACATTTTATTGTAGCTACCAAAATGGGCTGACTAGTTCTTACACTTACAAGCCATTTATCAGCAGGGAAAAAAAAAAAAAGTGCCACTTCTTCCCTGACCTCTGAAACAACTGCAAACTTTGTAATGATACAACAAAAACTAAAAGAGAGAAGCAGAGCTAGACTAGGAAACTATAGCCTTGACTCCCCTCTCCTTCAATGCCAGAAAGATTGTTGTCTGCAAAGTAACAGTCATACATTTATTATATTGTTCTGCTCACTGGAATGTCAAATGTCATCTTAGGTATTTAGTTTGGAGACACAGAGCAAATAAGATGTATTACAGTTATTCTAGAAATAAGTATCATCATGAGGAATGAGGGATCTTTGAATGAATGAACAATTTACCAGTGGGTTATAAGGCAAAATGTCAGGAGAAAGAGAAATGCACGGCAAATTTTCATACCATTATTTTAATTGAAAATATATGCTTTGCTAGTCTGACAAAACAATTTTCTTGAAAAGCTGTTACAAATGGCACATTTATATATATATACGTATATCTGCAGTTTATCACTTGCAGATTCAAACAGGATGCTTCAAAGACAAGGAAAAACTGGCCAAAAACCAACGTGGCAGTGGCTACACTGATCTGAAGAAATTTAGTAACTCTTTCTGGACAGAATTCCCAAAGAAGTTAATGTTATAGTTATATACAGATACAAAATCTGTCAAACATGAAAATGGCATGGATAAATTCTTCCTCCTTCCAAAAATCACTACTGTTTTAGTGTAAAGAGGTAACCTAACTGAATAAAAATGCTAGCAAAGCCAGCACTGCCCAAAGGAAAGAATGTTCAGCTAATATCTCATTATTATAACTTACAGTAAAACTTAAGTACAGCCATTACACATACACATACAATTTGCATCAAGAACAGAATGCAAGAATATTAAAATATAAGCTAGTGAAATATGGTATTTGAGTTAGATGCCTCAAGCATCTGTTCAGTCGGGAAGATTTACATTACTCACTCAAGCATCACACATTCTTAAAAAGTACTGTCCTATAGTCAAGTGCAAAACTGCAGAGAGTCACGTATTCCAAGATGACAAGATCCACCATCGTTCACCATATGTGCTCGAAAATCATTATATAAAACCTGTGACTCCATCACTCACTTGAGACATCTTCAGTTACAATTAAATGCCAATTCCCTCTTAATATTTTAGCAATAGCTCTACCAGCTCCTCTGCTGAACTGAGATGGCCAAACTGAAAACTGACACTCAAACCCCTCCTCATTTAGTGTATTCCTGATACAGAGGCATTATAAAACTCTCTTTTTTGCTTCTGCACAGGATCAGAAGCATTCCAGTCTAGGCAGTGTGATACTTTTCTCATCTCTAAGCCTGAATGAAGATAGACTAACTAGTTAATGAAAAAGTTACACAGTTGAAAATAAATACGTTGCAAGTACTTGAAAATACTTAAAATAGATTTGCTCCATCTTAAAAGGAAGTTGTGGTCAATGAAGAAACACGGATAGACGTGAAAGATGCATACTACAGCCCTAATGTTAATAGAATCAAAGTAAGAAGACTTAACCACGAATTTGGTAACCTGATGTCCTTCCTTCCTTAGACAAATAAGTTCAAGTCCAATGTTACCACCTTCCATATAGTCAGTAGCTTTGTTGGTTGAGGACAATTGGCAGCCCTTAGCCAAAGGCGTACTGCTGTGCAAGCAAATGCAGTAAAAGGTTATAACCTATCTCCTCTTTCGAATTATAAACTTTGCTACCACTTCTGTCATCCCAAATTTAATGGCTAATTTCTTCGCTGTTAAATACATATTTTTATCTAATGAAACAAAACTGCTTTCTTTTTACACTGCTTTTTAAATACACACGTTTATTGAACAGTAACAGAATTTAATACTGCACATAGAGATCATGTTGGCAATAATACTCAGGAAATAACAAAACCATCAACATGCAGAACAGGAAAAAAATTCAACATTTGAGTTCAATAAACAGTGGTATCTTATGCTCCTACCTCCAGAAACTTCATTCCATTCAAGAAGCCACTTCAAACTGCAGTCACAGGCCCATGGATTTCCATGAAGGTAAAGATTTTCCAGCAGTGGCATGCCTTGAAACATCCCTGCAGGCAAGGTCCTAAGAACATTTTCAGATAGGTAGAGATGTCTTACTGTTGACAGTTTGAAATAATCAAGGACCATAAATGTTGAAAAGGTGTTGGGGTGAAGCTGCTGGAGCAAATTTCCTTCTAAGTGGACCAGCCTTAGAGAAGTTAAACCATTAAAAGCATTTGGATGAATAAACTCAATTCTGTTGTGGTCCATGTGAAGTCTCATTAAGCTTGAAAGTCCTTGGAGAGTTTGGCCAGTTATGGCTTTCAATTTATTGTAACTAATTTTGAAAACCTAAAAAAAAAATTTAAAAAAAGAACCAGAGATTAATTTTTTTATCTAAATCCAAACAGAATAGCAATCAAGCAAATGCTTTCCTCCCACATTCAAATCTTTTGCACCACAGAAAAATGATATGTTGGTCAAAGAGGTAGAATAAAACTGAGTATTAGTTGGCATTATCGAGTTAGACATAGGCATAGTTAATAGATATCCAAGGTATTTTGGGGGAAAATGGTATCTTAATCCTAAAAAAATGCACTATAAAGAACACTTATTTTTGTTTTCTGTTATTCACGGAAGTTAGTTTTGAAATTTAGGAAAACCTAAGCATTACCTGTAGAGACACAAGATCTTTCAAAGCACCATTAGGAATATTCTGAATGTCATTTCCATGTATCATAAGCAATTCCAATTTCGTAAGTCCTGCAAAGGAGTTTTCGTATATAGACTGTATACTGTTAAACCTGGGGAAAAAAAATCACACATGCAGTTACATTTTATACACTGACTGTCACAGACTGCAGATGTAAAATTAGTATAACCTAACTTTCAGGAAAAATTGGAGGGACCTTAATGCATTGTCAAAAGGCCAGAAGTTACTGGAAGATTTTTACAAGGCCCAAGCATACTTAGTTCATGTTTACATTAATATTTCTTTTAACTCACTTCGTGGCACTTTAGCCATAAATTAGGAGTAAAAGTAATAAATAGGCATTTAAGTTCTAATAGTTGTAAGTATATTTTTCCATGCAGCTCAGTTTATGGAATGGAAATAAGTTAATGGCCTCTGGCCAAACCATGATGCTATGGAGCCTGGCAAACTAGAGAGGCTGCAGTGTTGCCAATGCAGCATCTAACAATAAATAAATAGAGATCTGGAAAGTAAACATTAAAAATGGGTATCTCCCGAACAGCACAAGAAGCAGTAAGTCACATCCTGCTTCACTTACTGTTACAACATGTAATTGGCTACACTAACTACATAAGAGCTAGGAACTGACCTCCCAATTACATAATTTGAGCCTTGAAACTCCTCTTAGATAAGGAATACAGAAAATCTACTCTTTGAAAATAATTCAGTTTTGCTTTGGACAAGCGAATCAGGCTTTATTTGCCAACTTGGAAGAGTTACGTTTGGTGGCCTAGCTCTACATTTGGATTTTTCATATGTATAGAGAAAATGTATTATCTAATCTGGGCATGTAGTCTTAAAACTAAGCATAGAATTTTAAAGGTTTTTCCAATTTCTTACTATTTTCTAGAAAGCAGGGGAAGACATAGCACAAAATTAAAATACTTTGAATACAACGAAAATACTTCTGGATCCTCACCATGTTATCGATTTAAAGATTCCTAATTTGCTAAAAATTTAGACTACTGTATTAACATTTTTAGTCCTTCTGCAGATCCACTAAGCTTATAGCAGACATCTTATTAAAATTCCCTATTTTAAAATCAGTCCTTCAAAAAAATATGAACTTGTCTAAATAAAAATTTTTCCTAAATTACTTTCAGTTAGAAAAATAAATCTTCACCTCCTAAATGCATAGCGCTTAAAATATCAATATGATAAAAGCGCTCTTTCAAAGTGAAAGAAGCACAACAACAGACAGTTAAGACTGTTTCTTCCTGGAAAAGGACACAACTCAGAAAATGACATTTGTAGTGATGAAATACAAAGAAAGGAAATGGCTTTTATGCTAACAGTATATCAAACAATGTACCTTACTAAAAAAAAGCCCAAACACCTTAGCAACTTAGAAGTCTACATGCTATTTACAAAAACAATTTAGGGACTGGAGTACATCCTTCTTTAATATAACTTTACTGAGCACAAGAGCATTTTGAGACTAAATTTAGGCTTTAGGCAGATAAAATGCTGGTGGACGGAAATTTTAACTATAGAGAAGCAAAAAAAACCCCAAAAACCAAGGTCCCTACTGCCAGTCATTGCACCATCAGTTGCAGCTTACAGGCCTTACAGCAGCTCACAGCCAGGGTGAGTTCATCATGGCTAGTGGGGGAGCCCTGACACCAAGCAGAAGAGGACTGTGACTCTTGCACCATTCCGTGTCACACAACAACCCAACACGGTGCTTTTGCGATATGAAGCCTACCAACAGTCCCTGCCTTCTCGTCTCAAAATCTGACAGATGTGAGT
The DNA here is from genome assembly GCA_013397725.1 of Rhagologus leucostigma. NCBI lineage: Eukaryota > Metazoa > Chordata > Aves > Passeriformes > Rhagologus > Rhagologus leucostigma. Next base: position 1,061,584 of record VZTD01005732.1, read on the forward strand.
TGGCAATACCCTGGCAGAGTAAAGTGAGTTGGAGCCTGAGCAATGTCTTCCCAAAACATGCTTATATTGCGCTTTATTGCTCAAAAAAAACTGCAACAAAACCACAACTCCACAGTTAATGGATCAAATTTCTTTCTACTGTATTTAAGATATGCTATATCTCATTGTTCTCCAAAATGCTACTGAGTTACATCATAGAATTTTACTCCTACTGAATTTTTTTTTTTTGCATCAGGTATAAAATTCCATATTCTGTAGGACTCCCATAATAGGTTTAATTCAGTATCTTTTTTAATACACTGTAAAAGACTAAATGTTCTACTTGCCAATAAAGAACTCACACCATGGTATAAGTATTTATTTGAAAATAGAAGTAACTTTTGTTTGAAACATAAAGGCTAAGCTGATTTCTCCATGCCACCAGCTGTAGTGTTTGAAATACAGTACCGACAAGTAAGTACCCATCTCTGCAATTCTACTTAAGAAGTACACACAGAGATCCCGGTTTGCCACATGTGTGAGAAGCACTCCAGGCTTCAGCACTAAGAACATAAAACTGTTTGCTCCAAGCTGCCATACAAACCCAAAGTTGATTCTTTCCACGTGTTTAGCAATCCGTGCCGGCACGGCTGCCAGGGAGCGGAAGGTGCAGTGGACCTCGGTGGGGAGGTAGCAGGCACAGGGCTGGGGGCAGCCCAGCGTGCCCAGCGGCAGCCCCAATCCCAGCATCAGCACCACGGACAGCGCTCCGGCCGCCACCCGCTCCCCCATCTTGTCGCCTCCCCTTGCCCGGCTCCTCCTGCATTGTTCCGGGGGTGGGGGGAGGAAGAAAAGAGAGAAAAAATTATGATTTTTAAAAACTTTTATATACCCTTTATATATTTTAAGCCCTTTATATACCTAGTAATGACCTGCATTGTCCAGAAAGTCTGTAGACAATCAAGGCCAAGTTCAGTTGGAAAGCCATTTTCTTTATGCCATGTCGTTTTATACTTCAGTCTTAATTTTTCCCCTATTGCTCACTTCTACTAAATACCTATTCTAAAAAAGTTATGCTGTCTCCCTATGATTATACAATTTTACAGAGTAAAGTACACCAAGAGTAGTACTCATCTCATTGAAAAACTAGAAAACTTTTATGGACATATCTAGCTCAAGCAAATTGCCATGGCTCCCTCTACAGTCAATGAAAGAAAAAAAAAACAAGCCATAATCACTTGAAGATGAATAATATCAGTTATCTATCTCATCAGATAACTAGAAATGGTACAATTGAGCTTCATTACGTCCCTAATTAGCAAACTCACCTTGCCTACATGCCTAATTTTTAGACAGGCTACTAACTTTCATTAGGGTAAAATGTGGCTCAATGAATCTCATTCATAATAGACATGTGAAATGACTGAGATAGAAAGTGAGAGAAATAATTGGTTCGCCATAGATCTAGACTCTGCCATCCTTTGCCATGGGTTGCTCTGTGATACTGGATATACTCTTACATTGCAATCTTAACCAAACAGGTATGACTGACGAGAACTGATGAAACAGGACAATTTGTTTGAAAGCATAAGCACAGACCTCACAGGAAAAGTTTATAATATGTCTACCAATAGTCAAGTTCAGATTTTTGGAACTGTCTGTCAAAGTCTGCATGGCTAGAACCATGGAGAGTCATTTAAAGCAGCACAGTGTGCTAAGAACAGAGAAGAAAGCACAACTGTTATTGACCTCAAGGACTAGTAATTTCTGAAAATAGAACTATTTATGTAATATCTTATTACAGATTAAGCACTCTAATTTTGGACAAATGAGTTTAAAACATTCCTATTCTTATTCTACCATCAGAAGAACTTGAAAGCTTTTCAAATTAAAGCCATATAAGAATATGGCCTGCTATTAGTAACAGCAATGTAATACTCCTGCTTTTGTACAACACTGTGACAATGACAGAGAGGCATTCACTTCTACCAGCTATTAGTTCCATTAGTTATTTCCTTTTGGTATAAAAGTCAGATTTTCTTAGATCTGCAAGCAACAAGATGCACATTTTTCCCTAAGATTATCATGTGCAAACAATTACAGTTCAAAGGAGAGGCTCGTTGGGATGAACAGTTTTCCCAAATATCCGTGGTCAAATTAATGAGATGCTTAGCATTCTTTATGAGACACATAGCTTATAATTTGTTTAAGAATTTTCAGGTGCTGTTTTCCTTATGTTCCCCTTAACGAAAACTCTTTCTAAAAACAGCGTATCCATCTCAATTCCTTTTGTGAGAGGTCCCTTTCAGGACGTGCTCACTAAGGTGAAGAGGAGACTGAAGTGACTTGTGGGAGGCTGGGAAAGCACCGGCCAGAGGGACTTACCGCGCTCTGCCCGGGCAGGACGGAGGGACAGCCGAGCCCTGCGCACGCCCCAGCCGGAGCCGCTTCTCCGGGATCTGCCGGGACGCGCCGGAGCAGCTCCCGCCGCGCCGCCCCGCCGCACGGGGGCGCTCTCGGC
>VZTD01005732.1:1065037-1194004 GCA_013397725.1 Rhagologus leucostigma
CGGGCGGGCCCGCGCCAGGGGCGGGGGGTGGCTAAAATAGGCTCCGGAGCCGGCGGACAGGGGTCGCGGCAGTTGCGGTTTCGCGGGGGTTCGGGTCCTGAAGCTCACGGTAAGTTTGTCTCTGGGACCTGGGCTCATTCAGCACTGTTGAAGTGCTCAGATATGCAGCTATGCGTCTTGTGCGCTCACACCAACGTACACACACACGAGTTCAGCACATAATCCCTAAACTGGACTGACCAGTTTGGGTTCCTTTCTCTTCCCATAGTGATATTGTGCTTAGAGACGTGGTTTAGTGGTGGGCTTGGCAGTGCAGGGTTAATGGTTGGACTCGATGATCTCGAGATCTTTTCCAACCTTCAAGATGCTATAGTTCTTTGAAATAGGTATCCCATCACAACACAAAGAACCAACCTGACATCAATCTTTATACTTCATACTGGCACCATTCTGCTGCAGAGACCTGTGTATCCTGTCTGTATGTGGGAGTTTGATCTCACATCATACTCAAGGAGAGACACTCCAATAAATGCATGTGAACAGAAAATCTCAGAACTGGAGTTGAGAGGAAATTACAACAGTAGAGGAAAAGACAAGAACCAGTAATTAGCCAGATTGAATGTAGAGTCCGTCATTAACTGCCTTTTACCTTTAAAATCCACCAGAGAAGCAAACTTTCGTTAAAAAGTCATTAAATCATTGACATCCCTCTTCTCAATTTTCCTCTGGTATTAGAAATTTTTTCAGTACACAAAAGAAAGACTATCTCTACTCCAGTGAAAACTGCATCATTCAGAAGACCACGCACTAGTGTCTAGGTAGTTCCACTGTATGGCTTTCGGATATGCACAATTTTCTACTCTTCTAGATAGCCACTGTGGCAGTTTCCCTTATAAGTTCTGAAAAACCAAAGAACTCAGTCTTTCAAGACACAAAAGAGTTGCAGAAATAAGCATAGATGCCTCTTGAGTCATAAGAATGCCTCTGAGTTTTGGTATGGAACTTTAAAATTCCTTCTCCAGCGTAAGTAAATATAGTGAATGGCATTATGTTCAAGCCTGTAAAGCTGTGGCAAGCAGATCATCACCAAATTAACAGGAATAATCAGAATCCTAATGAATGAACCATGTTTGACTTTGAAACCTGTGAGAGGTGTGATTATCAAAATGGTTGGTAGGGAAACCTCTTCAACTGTTAGCAATAAGATGTTGTCAGAATCTGGACAAGTCATATCTTCCAAATGCATTAATAAAGTTTCACTTTCAAAAGAAAAGCTCATTATCCGTGCTTTTAGCTGCAGAACCTTTTTTGTGTCATGGTGGGCAGCTTAGCTCCACACAGCCTCTTCCTCACTTACCCAGTTTGATATGGGGGAGGGAGTTGCAAGGGGAAAAATTTGAAAAATCGTGGTTGAGATAAAGACAGTTTGATACGTGGAGCACAAGCAAAGCCAAACAAGGACTTCATTCATTACTTCCCATGGGCAAGCAGGTGTTCTGCCACCTCCAGGAAAGCTGGCCTTCATCATGCTTAAAAGTGACTTGTGAAGGCAAATGCTGTAACTCCGAACATCCCCCCTTCTGCCTTCCTAGCACAGCTTTATGTGCTGAGCATGACACCATATGGTGGATATCCCTTGGATCAGCTGGGGGCCGATCCAAGGAGCAGTCCCAGCTGTGTCCCGTACAAGCTCCCTGTGCATTCCCAGCCTGCTCTCTTGGTGGGACAGTGTGAGAAGCAGAAAACACCCAAACACCACACCAACCTTGATCAGCAGTAAGATAAAACATCCTTGTGTTTTCCACACTTCTTTGCTCACAAAGCTGAAACACAGCACCATATAAGCTACACTTAAATAAATGCAAGTATAAAATATTGCAGACATTTAGAAATGACACCACTAACATGATGTTCACTATCTTCAGCATAATTTTCTTTTTCAGCCAAGCAAATGCCAATCCCATATTGTTGTATCACCTTTGTATTAACAGTAAATACATCAACAATTCAGAAGTTAAAACCACACTACTTTGACAACAAAGCAAATCCAGGTCTAATATATATGTTTACTTTATTGCGAAGTTTTAAAATTTCTTTAATGGAAATTATGGGAATGAAAGTATTAAGGACAGGATTTTTTTAACTGGTGTGTAGTATTTACAGTTAGGAAGTTAGCAGTAAAAGATTTTCCATGATATGGAACTTGTAGATGCTACATGTGCTTGGACAGCCCTGTGATCACATTATTTTTTTATTTTTTTACTTTGAGGTTTCAGCTATATTTCAAGAAGAGGCATTTACTGGTATCTAGATAACACAGCTGCTGCATCAGTATAATTTCTCTGATGCTAGGTTGTCTGGCATCTGGCGTGGTAAATGGTTGGAAAACATCTTTACAAACTGTTTAAAGTTTTTACACAGTGTATAGGGACAGGCAGAGCAAAAAAATGATGAAGGAAATCATCCTTGTCACTGATATTTGCCATTTCAGCTGTGGTACCTGCTATTTACACAGAATTTACAAAGTGATAGGAAAATGTTTCAAAGGAACAAGGGAAACTGAGTAGAAATACTTCAACTGTAGGGAGCACCAAGTGAGTTTCTGATACAGCCATTTCTGTAAGTTAGTCTGAAGGTAAAAGGCTGTTCACATGAACAAGAACCTGTTTGTTGTAGGTGGCAGCAAATGACAGGCTTTTTGACAGGACTGGGAGGCAGCTAAGGGTAAGTCAAGCATGACAGTTTGAGAAATTGTGTTATTAGAGAGAACTGTATTTCTTATTTTCACTGTACTTCACTAATTGTGAAATGCCTTCACTTCATTCAGATTGGCAGTATTTGAGGGAAAATTCCATCACTACCACTGTCCTCGTGGTTGGTTAGCTCACAGGCTGAGAAGTTACCTTCTACCTTCAGTAAGAGCCAACAACAAAGCAGGGTTTTGGCAAACTCTTACAGTGTGACTGCTCTCTTAGAAATGCAGTTTTGGGTTTTCTAGGATAGTTACAGAGACTGTTACTCTCTTTGCAGCTGCAGTGCCAGTATGTTGCTGCCCTTTGCAAGGGCTCTTCTCTATACCCTTCTTCAGACAACTTATCTCCTCCTTGCCTTCAGGTTTTCCTGTTTGGGGTTGTTTTTCCATGGTTTAGCTGCTCTTAATGGCTTTAAGCTGAAAGAGAATAGATTTAGATTGGATATTAGGAAGACACTTTTCACTGTGAGTGTGATGAGGCACTGGAACAGGTTGCCCAGAGAAGCTGTTGACATTCCATCCCTGGAAGTGTTCAAGGCACAACAACCCCATGCAGCACTACAGGCTGGGGGCAGAGTGGCTGGAAAGCTGCCCAGTGAAAAAGGACCTGGGAGTGCTGGTCACCAGTCAGCTGGATATGAGCCTACATGTGCCCATGCTGATGGCGTCCTGGCCTGTACCAAAAATCATATGGACAGCAGGACTGGGGTAATGATTGCCCGTCTATACGCGGCACTGGTGAGGTCGCACCTCGAGTGCTATGTCCAATTCTGGGCCCCTCACTTCAAGAAAGACATTGAGGCGCTGGTGTCCAGAGAAGGGCAATAAAGCTGGTGAAGGGGCTGGAGGGTAAGTCACATGATGGAGCTGGGGGTATTTAGCCTGGAGAAAAGGAAGCTCAAGGGAGACTTTATTACTCTCTACAATTACCTGAAAGGAGGTTATAGCAAGGGGATAGTTGGCCTCTTCTCTAAGGCAACCAGTGACAGGACAAGAGGAAATGTCCTCAAGCTGTGCTAGAGTAGGTTCAGATTGGATATCATGAAGAATTGATGAGGGTGGTTAAACACTGAAACAGGCTGCCCGGGGAGGTGATAGAGTCAAAATCCCTGGAAGTCTTCAAGAAATGACTGGACATGGCACTTAGTGCTGTGGTTTAGTTGGCATGGTGGTGTTTGGTCAAAGGTTGGACTTGATCTTGGAGGTCTTCCTCAGCCTTGATGATTTGAGGATTCTATTGTATGATTTTAAGGCCGGATCTTATGGAGCTCTGAGTAAAGTGGTCTGGTAGAAGGATGATCTTTACCGTTTCTTCCAACTCAACCTGTTCTATTATTCTATGATTATTCTTCTTGCCCCAGCTTCTGCTTCCTGGCATATCAAAGTGTACTGCTTTATCCCATAGTTCTTGCTGAAAGAATAGCTGCATGTGGAATTAAACTTCCAGGCTTCTTTCCTCCCCTATTATCTCTGTCCAGTACCATCCTTCTCATAGCAATGAGTTGGGATTCTCTCTCAGTTTCTCTTGACAAGCAGCCTCCTGCAGGAAGGAGGAAGAACCCTGGGATTCTGTTTGCTAAACAGGACAAACTTTTTTTGAGTTGAAACTGAATTATTTTATTTGCTAGGGGTCAACAAAGAAAGGAATAGACTATGACAGTTCTGTGGATGAATAAACCTGATGGACAGGTTGACTTCCCTGTCAGCTGTCTCCAAAAGAGCAGAAAGAAGGAGCCCAGAAGACTGAAAATCCCGTTAAGTGACACACATGTGAAAAAGCAGCAGTTTTTAAATGCTTTCTGCTGGAGCTGGTAATAAATTAACTATTGCTTTTACCACTTGGCAGCAAATGGGGGAATAAATTTTTGCAGATGAATTAGGACCTTGTTTAACTTCCAGCAGAAAAATGAAGAGTTCTAGAAAAGTTGATGGACTGCATTCAACTTTATGATGCAGAAAAACAAGCTGTTAACCTACAGAAATAATACCCATGTGCTGTCATGACTTGCTCACTACTTGTCTTCAGGCACTGAGTATTTGTATTGGGAGAGCATGCTGGGTCTACTGCCAGTGTCATTATTTCCTTTATTTACTTTTGATCTTTCATGTGTTCGAACTATAATGCTTGACAAGTTATATCATAAGCTAAATGGAGTAAATGCTGATTAACAAGAAATGAAGAAAAAATGAGGGTCAGCAGTGTGGGAGGGAAAGCAATAATAGGCCAAGACTCACTGAGGTATGAAGAAAACACAGCAACAGAGAAGGCAGGGAGTTAGTAATAGATGGTGTTAGGTCTGCCGCAGCCTTGGTGGGCCCTCAGCTGCCATCAGCAAAACAGATCTGTTTCTTGTGCCAGTGCAAACAAAAATGTCACACGGTTGTCCTTGCTTCCAGTGCCTTTGGGCATGTCTGGTGGGTGGCTGGAGCCCACTGGCTGTGTCTGCAGGGCAGCTCCAGACGGGGATTGTATAGCTGTGTTAGCTTGATCCCATGTCTGCCTTTCCGCAGAGTTTGTTTGCTTGAGCACAGCGCTGGGCTAACACTTCTGCCCATCACGTATCTCTGGGTTGACTTGCATCCGGAGACCTTTGAGCACAGGACAGACAAGTGTTGTATACACTGCCACAGCTACACAGGGCTCTTCAGTTTCCTCCAAATGAGCGTATCCCATTTGTACCTGGCTTCTCTGAGGGGTGACTTGGGTGAAAACCCATGGGGCAAGTTCATTCCTCTTGTTACCTCGAGAGATGCAGTGCTGCTTTACCTTTGTGTTCTAAATGAAGAAGCAAAAGGGCAGGAAATGGTGTAGCCTCTTGAAGTATTAACAAATGAAGGAATAAAGAGGTACTGTGAGTAAAAGGATGAACGAAGGAATCTACTGCAATCTGTAGTAAGAGATACCACTAGAAGAAATAGATTTAGCTTCCTCTGACTGTATGCCAATAGCTCTTTATTCCTCTCATTTTATTTCTGTTTTCCCAGTGAAATGTTGTGAAGAGGAAGTTTTTCTTTGAACTGCACAGGATACTTCTATCAGACTGTTAATAACCTGGGAGTAATAACATAGAAACTGTTGTTGGGCATTTTCTATGCCACTTCCACATCTTTGAAATGAAGTGTTAACAGAGCCAAGTTTTCTTCTTTATGTTGTCAGCTAAAGAATTAACCAAGGAAAGAAAAATATTTCTCTCTTTAAAAAAAAAAAAGAAGCCGAAATAAAAGAGGTGATGAGAACTTTATTTCATTTGCTTTCTTTCCTCAGCTAAGAATTCAACTTTTATTAAAGTATTAAAAAAAAAATCTGTAGCAGTGGGCAGTAAACATTCTCCACATGAGTCTCCTTCACTTTACTGTGATTTGCACTATATTATTTGGCATTGAAAATTAGGAAAAGTTCCTCCATTTCCTCAGTTTTAACCTTCTCAGCCAGTGTTGTTCATTTTATACTGAAGAACAATATTTCAAGTTGAAGAACAAATTCTGTCCTTCTAAGAATGCTGCCAAACTGCTGCTCAGCTATTCAAGTCCCTTCTGCCAATGCAACTTAGACCCAAATGCTTGGCTCTTCCCTTTAAGCTCCAAGACTTGCTGACACTTTTCTTGGTGCACACTTGAAACACTGCAATGTGTAGTCACTTCTCATTACCTCACTAGGAAACACATATGACTATTAGGCCAGTGAACTTAGTCTCCTAATAACACAGGCTATCCTGATGTACAACTGTTTCCAGAAACTGAACAAGGACCTTTGCAACACTAATCAGAGATGTATTCCCTCTTCCACCAGACAGCTGTTCCAGCTCCGTTTTTCATCCATCCCTGCTTTTGGAGACACTCTCTTGACTGAAACAAGTGCTTCTCCTACCTTTTTTGTATTCTCACACTGTGTATATGTGCATCAAAAACTAACAGAGAAACACTTCAGAGCCATTGGACTTTACATAGCTGAAGGCAAACCTTGAATCCTGAAGTGGATGCCCAGGTGACTTGACACTGAATATATTTCAGCACTAAGAGTAGCGATAGGCTTTGTATAGTTGGTGCCAGGTAATTAACAACACTCTAGGAGTGTTAACAAAACACACCACAAACCCTGGAGAAGTCATGAGGTATGTTCTGCTCCATCTTTTAAATATTCTTATAGCCCACATACCTTAATGCCCTCTGTAAGAATTGAACTGGAGTCAGCAAAAGCAATATATAATTTTAGCAGTTAGAGGATTTTAGCAATGAACAGCTTTTTTGATTTGCTTATGTATAGATTTGCAGAATGAACAGTTGTAATTGTTTCGTATCTGAGCTGTGTAAGTAGCATAACAGCATGTGATCAAAGAGAAAATATGTTTTCCTAACGCTCAGCATGTCAGAGCAGATAAGTGCAGATTTAGATTATGTTTTGCTGTATGTTATTCAGTTTCATGATGTTTGTAGTAGTGCAGCACTAGACAGATCTGTGTGATATGAATGGCTAAATGAAATCCAGTGGCCAGAATGTTAGAAATCAATGTTTTTTATATGGCTGCTCTGATAAGTAGACATAGCAAAATCTAGGCTTTCTGCTACAGTATAGCCCAAATGACACTTAGAGGCCATATCCAGGGGAGGAGTTAACACAGATGTAGAGTTGAGTTGAAAGTACTAGGTTAATCTTTTCAAAAATATGTTCTGAAAAATGAAATATAAATTTATTTTTCCTACTGAAAAGGTAGATACATTTAAAAATATTTCTTGCTTATTGCTACCATTTTCTTTTATTTTCTTAAAGAAAAAAAATTTATACCTTCACTGTATCTACACTACAGAAGTTTTTAACATTTATTTGTACAGACTTGGAACTTCCAAGACCAATGGTGCTACCATTGAATCCAGATGCAGAGACTTGGCCTTGCTTTTATAATTGTTTCTTTTATAAACCTAAACCCCTATTTCAAAGTTCGGAATCTGGTTCCATAAAAAATGCTTCCAGAATACAATTTGGCATCTAAGATATCAGTCAAGAAGCAGTTATTGCTAGTTTGATTTCAATGTGGCTTTTTGAACTTGCAGATGTGTCTTGAGAGTTTTATCCATGCTTTCAGATATTGTAAAGATTTTAAATACCTTTGACTAGGAAATGGAAATCATCACACTGGGTTTTGGAATGATAAAATCATCTTTAGCTAAAAATGCCATAAAAACTCTAAGTGATCAGGAGTTTTTTTCTGAATAGTAGTGTAGTTACTTCATAGCATCTTGTGCTAAGGGTAAATTGCAGCCTCACAATGCTCCAGTGGACATGTTTTCACCTAAAGAAAGGGAGAATTATCCAGCTTCCTCAAGCATAGCAGCTACAATGTGAACAGTTAATGAGATAAGCTGCTGATTCTAGTTATAAAGTGGAAATTGGCTTCTGTCTTTTTCAGCTTGTTACAGATAAACTGAGCCAACCCCAGCAGGCTTCTCTTGTGTCAGCTTGTTTGAAGACTGCATGAAGAATAACTTCTCCCCACTTGGGCAATGTGAAAATTTTGTCAAAAACTTTGCCCAAGATCCTTTATGGATTGTAGAACCTAAACAACCTAGGGGCATGGAACTGGCTCTTTGCCAGGGGTGTGGAATTAGCCCTGCAGGCAGTGAGGCCTGTTTTAATCAGAATCCTGCCTCTTTACAGCGGTAGTTAAGTAAGGTGGTGAAGCCCACTTAGCTTGCTGAATTGCTTCCTCTTGGCACACACTAAGTTGCACCTGGAGCAAAGAAGGAGCTTTCTGGTGCATTTTATAACCTCTAGATACTGAAACAATAATATAAAAATGCTTTTAAGTCACCTTACTGAGTATGGCTGACCAATAAACTCTTAAAATGAGAGAAGGCTCAGAGAAGATGGGCAAGGACAATATGACTGTGAAGTTCAGCGAAGAATGCAATGTAAGACTGACCTCAAATGTTGCAAAGAAGTTGACTTCATCTCAGCACAAAAGAGGACTGAAGGGTGACCTTTGGTTTAGATAACCAACTATCAACAGTTGAGTGTATTGAGCTCCGATAAAAGAATGTGAATGACTTCCTGAGTTCGACAGGCCAGCATGGGGGAAGTGAATACATAGCTCAGCCCAACAGAGAGTATAAAAAATAGACAACCAGTAAAAGAATTTTGAAGAGAGGAATGGGCTTGACCTGTGGGTCCAATGAGTTTTAACTGTGAAGTAAAACTACTCCACATCTTGTGGCTATCAAGTATAGAAGTCAGTTATGAAGAGCCCTCACTGCCAAACAGGCTCATTGTATTTTAAGATTTTCATAAGAACTGTTTCTTTCTAATGAGTTTCTTCTTTAAGGAAGAACTAATAACGAATTGATGGATTTTGACCTGATATCAAAGTTTCTTGCTTGGAGCAGGGATGCCTAGCAGTAGTGCTCTCCAATCTGTGTGACTTAAAGAAGTTCCATGCTGCTTCCCAGGGATCAAATAGTCTCTGGCATATTAAAATATATGAAGAGAAGTTAGATGGTGTCTCCATAGTGGAAAATAATTTGGCCAAGGCTTTTAAGTCATATTTAGATATTCAGATAAAAGTGAAACCCATTTTTTTAAGGTTCATTTCCACTTTGAGCTAGGGAAATCTTTGGACCAGCCTTTTTTGAAAACCAGATATGCAACATTCGGATTGGAAGCTTCACACCATCAATGTTTGGATTTTCTTTCATAAGTGATATTTTAGGTGTTTGGTTGTCTTTGATTCTAACAGAAAAGCAATTTCTATGATGTAGATATTAAACAATCTGCTCCAAGTTGGAAAACAAATGGAAGCTGTCTGAATGAGGTTGTTTCGTGAATTAATGAACACATTATTGTTCCTTTTTCTGTTCAGAATTTTTCACAGAATCACAGGACATTCTGAGTTGGAAGGGACCTGCAAGGATCATCAAGTCTAACTCCCACGCAAATGGCCCACGTGGGGATTGAACCCGCAATCTCGGCGTTACTAGCACCGTGCTCTGAACAACTGAGCCAATTAACATTTTCCTGTTCTGAAATCTTAACAGTTTTCTCACGGAGGTTCTGAACGCTGGGGAACAATTCTAGCCAACCAGCAATAGATTTGTTGTTCACAAATAGCTTTCATAGAAGTTATTTAGATACCCCTGTAGTTTAATGAAGCACAGGATGAAAACTAATAATGTAGTTATTATGAACAATTGAAAAAACTTTAAAAAACTATTTTCAAAGATCTTTATAAAGCTTCTGATATTTGCATTTTACAGATGTTCAATGCCCAGGGTACATGCCAGTGGCAGTGCAAAGAACTGGACATGGCCTCTTGCATGCTGTCTTGTTGAACCTCCGTTAGACTATCTTGCAAGTCGCCTTAATACAGCAGGTATTTTTAAACAATACAGTGAAGACAAGGAAATACTGTAAGAAGGCAGTGTGGTACAGGGATACTGAAACTAAGAATCTTACTAAAACGTGACCGAAATTCCAAGTCTGTAGAATTTTTTCTGGCAAAACACTGGATTAAGAAGTTTGGTGACAGAGACAGTGAAGAGTCAAACAGAATAATATTTAAGAAGAATAAACAGTGTATAAAACCTGAGTACATTCTATTAGGATTTTAAACTCATCAAATTGGGAACAGAGCATAGGAATGGAGGAGAAAGATGTGTACAGCGGCAGGACACCAATCGTCCGTATGATTTTGCATAGTAGCATGAAAGCAGCATTCGGACTGACTGGAAATTTTTTAAGGGAATATTGCTTCCATGGAACATTTTGATTTGCTGAAACTGCAGGAACGAAGACATATTTGGTGGAATAAACCTGCCCTCCATGGTTCCCTAGTAGAGTCTCTCCTTCAAGCTACAGGGTCATCAGCAGACCACCTGGACAGATATTTACGAGGCAAGAAGATGGAAGCCTTGAGAGGCCTGATCTGCCCAACCTTCTTGGCTTTTTGCAGCTTACTTGATGATACGTCAGGTGTTTTGATTCTGGGGCTTCTGAGTGCAATTAAGGCTCCAAAACTCTCCAGGCCTGTGGCAGTCCACCTGCAATATAAAGCCTTTGGCTACTATAAATTGGTACTGGAAAAGTTATGAAAAAAATCAGTATTTTTTCTTGGACTTGTAAATCCATTTCCTTGCCATGTCAAGTACCATTTTTTTTCATTCAAGAGATACGGTTCAGAACTGAAAAGTCAGACTGTAACATTTAGAACACTTAAAATATTTTTGTGATATAGAAAAGATCAATCATTCCCTACGTCCACATCCTCATCCTATTAGGGAACTATCTGCACCCACTACTGCAGCTGACAGTCCTGAGAACAAAAGCCAAAATCAAAACCAAACCCAAAGTAATTAAGAGCATCATAAAATATTTTAGTTTGAATAGGCCTCATTGTGATTCTGTAATCTTAAAACTTCTTTCCATCAACACTGCATTTTAGAAGTCAAACCTGATTAGCATTGTGGTTTGCTCTTATTTATTACTCAGAGTGTAAGAAGCTTGAGTGTCTTCACATTTTTTTTTAAACTCTTACAGATCTCTGAATGTTTTCTGGTGAAATCTTGTCCCCATTAAAGTCAACAAAAATGCTGTTATGGCTTCAGTACATCCAGGATCACCTCACTTTAATAGGGGTTTTTGGTTGTTATGGCAGAATAGACCCCAACTTCTGTTTTTGTCATGTTTTGCTCTTTAAAAAAAAAAAAGGAATATGGTTCAGATATAATTTGCATTATTAAGCTTGTCAGCAAACCCATGTTTGTGGAATATCTGTTCAATGATCTTCTTGTGGATCTCTTCTATTGCTTAATGCTGCAGTGTTCTCAGTAATTAAATTCAGCATTTAATACAGGTATGTATAATGTGAGTGATCAGATGGATCCGGTACAGTCTGCCCCTTTTCTCTTTTTCTCTCTAGTTAGGTACAGATTTATGTTATCTGAGAGGAAACTGGGCAATGGGGAAGTGTAGGGGATGGAAGGAAGCTGCATTAAAATACATGCAGATTAAAAAGACTAATGACAGGGGTGCAGCTGTGATTTTTTAACACTTAATGCTCTTTTTCAAGGGGATGACAGCATAGGAAAGGTTAATAGTCCATACATTTAATGGAAACCAAATATAAACCGAGTATCATGAATTGTGAACTTTAAAAATGTCACTGAGTATTTATTGAACATTGCTGAAACATGAGGAGTAACTGAATCAACTTTTGACATACATCAGGGAGTTACTTTCTCACGGTTTTCTGTCGAATGATATCACACTGGTATTTTGCATTCTCTCTTCCATGGTACCCACTTCTGACAGCACTTGGACTATGATGCAGAACATGTACATTTCTTTTCCAATCTAGAGTCACCTTCCCTGTGATATTTACATGCAAGCACCCAGGTTTGATTGCTCTGCAATGCACGGCTGACAAGAGGTAACAACAACCACGTCTGTTTCCTCTGCATACTTGGCACCATAAGGTGGTCGATCAAAGTCTTGTTCCTGTGTTGCAAGTAAACTGGATCTGGGAACAGTGGGCCATGCAACAGTGCATTATACTGATAGATTTTCAAGGGTCACCCTTTCCTGTGCTCTGAGCCCACTCTCCAGTGAAGCATCACCTGGGCATGTGTTTTGGAGTGGATGGGTCCCAAGTCTTGGCATAGTTACCCTCTAATCTTAAAACTTTTTTGTGTCTAACCCTATAGACAAAGTTCTGGGATTCCATTGCAATTGGATGCTAGTTGTGGCAAGTATACACATTATATGCATTAGATACTCCATTTTGATTTAAAAAAATGAGCCACCTCTCTGCCATGTTTTAGATCATAGCTGGCCTTAAAAATTACACAGAACTGCATGGAAAATAAAGTAAAACTCAATTATCTCAGGATATAAAGGAAAGGAAGAAAGGAATGTAATGGAATAGTTGGGGGAACAGCTTAAAATCCGATTTCAGTAAGAAGTATTTTTCATCCAAGTATCTAGAGGTAATACACTAGAAATAAACTACTTTATAAAGCAACCAGCCATCTTAGTGATTTATCATGTCATTCCTTGATCATCAGACAGAGAATTAAATTATCTAGATGGGATGCAGAGGGTTGTGGAATTACACATTGCTTTCTTCCAAGGTATATAAACTCCATGTGTTATGACTTTCTTGAGAACTGCATTGTGGTTAGGCCACTTTCTGGACCTTTTTAGTTTTCTTGAGAGGAAAAACTAATCTCACAAAGGGAAAGCATTTCCCTAGCACACAGTCTGGATTTTATTAGGTACACATGACTACTGTTTCCTGATATTGCTCTTCAGTATAACTTTTGCACCAATTTATAAGCAATAGTGTAACACAGCATCACAAAATGCCCTCAGAACAACTTTATAGATGGCACTTACAGACACTCATAATTTGAATGCAGTGAGTCCATAAGAAAGCACATGTTAATAAGGATCTGGTCCTGTATCCACTCATGTTAGTGGCGTAATTCTTAGACACTTAGGTAAGTCAGATTCATAACTATGAACCTGCCAATTCTTTTTTTCAATAGAAATGCATTTCATATGAAGGAAATTAACTAAGCAATTTAGTTTTTACTGCAAAAGGAAGGTAGAACGTATATCACAATAATGTTGGAAATAGACATCTAATATAACTAACATTAAAGAACAGAGTATGACTTGCCTTGCCTTCACTACCTTATCCTGTTCTGTCCTGTCCTATCCTACAGCAACCTTCTCTTCTTCATGTGCAGATTTTGAAGCTTACTCTGCTTTTCAGTTTGACCAATACTGCCAGCTACATGTCTTTTCTATTTGATAGGGAGCACCACAGGGATTATCTGCAAAACTAGATGCTGTCAAAAGCAAAATGTGAAAGTAAAAGGAAAATAAGAAAGAATCAATTTTTTTTATTCTCTGTCTTTTTGAGCACACAGTCATAGCTTTTCTGCAAATGTCCTCCTTCTGTGAGAATTAGACTGAGATGAAAGTCCAGAATGGGTGCACCTGTATTGAACATTAAACCTTGTTTATTCCAGGATATAGTTTTTTACAAAACTGGAAAATGGGAATGTTTTAAATATATTAATCTATTTGCCTAAGAATGTTAGAAACAGGCAGCATACAATGCTGTGTGGTTTTTTAATAAGAAGCAGATTCTGGTGGCATCACCCCTCTGGTACCTGGGTCTGTGGCAACAAGGGCTCTCCTGAGGCTTCTGGTCTTAGCCTGGTGGGCAAATTTTTATTGCCCAAATGCTGACCTGGCTGGGTAGCTATTTTGAATAGGGGATCTGACAATCAAACCAAATTGGTTACAGCCAAATTTTGCTGTGAAGGGCGTGTTCTCCTTTTTCCCCCTCCTTCACTGAAATTCACATACAGGATATGTTCATGAGCAGCTGGAGGCAGTTATGCATCGGTTTCGCCCATGCCCTGGGGCAGCCAGATAGAACAACCTGGAATTAAAAGCCTGTGCACGTTAGCTCATGCCCGGCACTATGCTAACACAGTTGTTTTCCAAATTTATACAACCACGTTAAAGACTGGGCGGTCTGGGCACATGTCCCCCAGGGAGGCAGGCTTGTGTCTTCATGACATAAATCATCTTTATGCTGTGAGGGTCTCCTCCAACGAGATTACTTTCCTAGACTGGGACACCCATCTTAACTTTGCTCTGTTTTATGGGCATTGGAGGCAGATTTATAAGTGCTGCTTTCCCCGTTGCTTTTTCAGTTTTTACTTATGTTTCTTTCTAAGCAGTGACAACAATTGCTTTGGAACAGTTTTCATCAAACAAAAGGATACTTTTCAAAGATAGTCTATAGCTTTTTGACCCAGCTAGAATGAAAGGAACCATGGGCCCCACACAATAGAGCAGTTTGAGATACTTTGGCATGCTGATTGTACAAATATTATCATTTAATTAAATGAAGTTAATGTTCATGTCCTGTAGAAGATATTATACCATTTAAAATTATTCAAATACATACAAACTTGGAATTTTTCCACTCATTATTTGTAGTATCTTAGAGTAATCCCATCACTTGCCCTGAAGATTATTATATTTATAAAAACAGATAACTGCAGTGTAATTTGTAAACAGAATGATAACTTTATTGTAATTTTGTTATAAACTTCTGAAATGAATAGATTTTCTATAATAGAAACTATGAAACAACATTTTCCATCTTTTCACATCTAAATAAAGCTCTTTTTGGACTAGCCAGAACCAGCATAGAACAAATAAGCCCAATAAGAATGCTATTAGGTTTATTTACATCATATGCTGTTCACTTACAAATTTATTGATTCTGTGATTCTATTACAAGTACTGGATTGAAAGGTTCTTTTTTCCTTATACAGCTGCTGAAATGGATGACTCAATATAAAATTTGTAAACTGTCATTTCCAGATAGTGATTGAAAAAGGACAGGATAATGCTAAATATCAGTATAAATAAATTCTCTGTCTCAGAGATCACAGCAATATTGTGTGTCACTCACAGTTCTGTCCCATTTTTTATATGTGGATTGTTTCTGCAGTTTCTGAAACTGTTTCAGCACCTGAAACCTGAAATGGCTTTCATGGGAGACAGAGCAAAGGGATGGGCAGTAAATAAAATCTAAACATTTGACAAGAAACAAAATCATTACCAAATGGATGCTTTAAGAATTATGATACAGTAGTCAAGTTGAATCTTCCACCCATGTATAATCTCAACTATTTTTACACATGACAGTCTATAACAGCTGTTTAAATTTCCTATGGTTCTGCCTGGTTTAGACATTAATTCACAGAAAACAGTCAGCTGAGACATTAATAACTGGAGGAAGATTTTTTTTCAGACCTCAGGATAAAATGTGTTTCTGCTGTTTCCATTCCATAAGCCAGGGAAGCTGATTATCTTTGCTTTCGTAACACACATTCTCTTTTTTTCTTCTTTATCTCTCTGTGTAAAAATATCTACATATATATGTATATGTTTTTGAATAAAAGTATATATATTCTACATATTTTGTAAAATAAACGATTTTCAACAAAACACGTTAAAAATACATCATGTGAACCAAGACTGAAAAACATGGAATATAAATATTTTCATAAAGGGTAGACTGAGTAGGAGTATGAAAACAATATCACTCATTTATATTTTCCCTAGGGCAACTGTAACTACGAACTCTGCATTTTCTTTAAAATTACTTTCGCAACCCAGCAATATTTACTTAAATTAGATAACTTGTCAAATGAATCATCCCAGCACGATCTCTATCTCAAGCTCTTTCCCAGCATTCATAATTGGAACTTGATTTTCATTTTGCACTCTTGATCTAATTAAGATTATAATTTTCTTATGTGTTCGTGAAACACACAGGCAGTTGTAGACACAAAATTTAGCCACAAAAACTGCCCACAATGGCAGCACTGCTTAGAATTTAAAGGACTTGACAGCTATATTCCCAAAAGCCATTTCCAGCAGATGGTAGTTTAATTTATGTCCTTGTCCTCTTTTCTTTTGTGTGTTATTTTGTACTTTTATCTGAATTAGAACGTTTGCCATTTATCTGTCTGTTTATCTCTCTCTCTGTCTTGGTTCTGTTTTTATTTTGTTGTAGTAGAAGGATAGAAGATATTAAATATCCCACATGAGAGTTGGAATGAACCCAAAATTCAGAAGTTTTTATTTCTAAACCATATGAAGGCATTGAAGAAGAGTCAGTTCTTCTCTCTTGAATAAAGTAATATATATAGTAGGAACGATTGTTTCAGAATGTGGAATGGGATATCTGTCATCAAAAGCTTTTGAGACTAATTCAACAAACCTATTTTTCTAAATAATGGTTTAAGTGTATTTGGCTTAGATTTGTACTGTGGATTGGATGAAATTCTCTTCCAAGTACTTCTCTAGCTTAATTTTCCTCATTCTTTACTTCTGGAAGAGTGTCCGTTTTATTCTGTCTGAGAAAGGTTGAAGAGAATCAGAGGCCTGGAGCACCTCTCCTGTCAAGACAAGCTGAGAGAGTTGGGTTGTTCAGCCTGGAGAAGGCTCCGAGGTAACCTTATAGCAATCTTCCAGTACCTAAAGGGGGCTCATAAGAAAGCTGGAAAGGGACTTTTCACAAGGCTTTGAAACAAAAGAGTAGAATTAGATTAGATATTAGAGGGAAATTATTTTCTGTGAGGGTAGTAAGATCCTGGAACAAGTTGCCTAGAACAGCTGTAGATTACCCATCTCTGGAAATGCTCAAGGGCAGGTTCGATGTGGCTCTGAGCAATCTGATGTAGTGGAAGGTGTCCTTTCCTATAGCAGGGGGAGTTGGAAATAATGAACTTTAAGGCCCCTTGCAACCAAAACCATTCTATGATTCTATGATTTCTGTATCTGGTTATCTCTATTCAGAAAGAAGTGGGAAAAGGGTGTTTCTTCCTCTCACATGAATTGGTTGTTCCTTATACCATACCTTACCCACTAGTCTAAGGCGCAATCCAAACAAGCAAATCTGGAAATAAAACAGAAAATGAAATACTCCTAATCATTAGTTCATTCTTGAAAATAAATGTGGTCCAATCAGGCTAATTAAAACAAAATAAAACAACAAACAACTAAAATTATCCTCCAATGACTCACTGAGAAGCAGAACTAAGCAAACCAGCCTCCTCTTACCAGCCCTTCTCCCTACATCTCCTGCTGCTTAAAAGATGATGCTTCACTTCCTCATATGAATCCAGCAGCCACTCCCACAATACTTCCATCTTAGTATCATAACCCCTAAGCACATTTTATTGCTCTCTAGCTGAGCAAGAGGGAGTGTGCCAAGTCAGTAGTTTAGGGATGTATGTTCCTGACTGGCCTACCAGCCACTACCTCTTTACCTTTCCTTCCCTTTTGCCTGAAGGGGAACACAGACAGGGAACACTAATCTTCTTACCGTCTTATTTTCACAGCAAATATAAGAACATACTATAGCTTGGATCATTCACCTCCCTCTAACATATTCTTTAATAGCTTAAGAATTTAATAGGTTACTGGATAAGGGGACAGGGGAAATAAAGGGAAAGATAGGGCACATTCAAATGGACATGCAGATGGGAATTATTTAGATCTTAATTTCTCAGAGAACCAGGTGGAAATCAGTTAAGGTCATTTCCATTTAGCTGGATAAGAAAAGTTGCTTGAAATCATTCAGCATTTTTCAAGAGAAAAAGAAAGTATTTTCTTTTTTAATTTTTTCATTTGGAAAGATCATTTTTCTCATTTTACAATTGAAAAACCAAGCATTCAGAGTAAGTTGTCCAGTCTCTTAATTTATTGTTACTGTTCAAAGGTTTCCTTGGTGTACATAAAATTTGTGATACTTTGTAACAAGGCCAAGTATGAAAACAAAGGGAGAGAAAGTCTGTAGGAAATCAAGCTTAAGCATAATAGAAAAAATCTCTTTAAGGGCTTTAGTATATATAGAACAGTTGCTCAGTAAAAATAACCCAAATCAGAAAAGTTTCTGGATGTATTTCTTTCATGCAAAGTAACAGTCTATGAACACCAAACAAATAAGATTTAAAAAAAAAAAAAAAACTCCAAACAAAACAACATCCAGCGTAGCTCTCCGTCCACCTACAGCAGATTTTTAGTGCTCAAGGTTTACTAGGTTCAGTAGAACCTGATGGCAACAGTATCTGGCGATGCAGCTCTAGTTATGGTCTCTAAGAATCCTCTAGCATTGGCACTGAAAAGCCATGTCAACCTCTTGGTTCTAAAGTTTATGAGTGTGTGCCATTGCTAAAGCAGAACTTCTTGTTTTCAGAGGATCTCAGCCATGGGGAACTGTAGGATCTGTGCACAACACCATGCTATATTAAGTATTACTGAAGTCCAACATCCTATTCAGTGGCTAAACAGGAAATATTGGAAATATTCAAAGTCTCAGGATAAGAATTATCTCTCCTTTTTTCCATTCTCTGGAAACTGTAGTTTAAAATAGCTTTATTTATTGGTTAATGTTGGGAAATCATTGCAACTAAGTTAATGCCCACTTACTTTTAGTAGAAACCTTTTGGGAATATTTGTGTGTAGGAGCATTTAAGATCAAAATTGTCATTTAATGTATTGAAAAATGTGGGGCTTTTTGGTAGAATCCAATGATTGCATGATTTGGTATAACTTTGCCAAACTGTACAAAGAGGCACATGAGAGTCCTCATGTGGACAATTGCTTGTCTGCCTTATGAGGAATTCAGTGCTTTCTTGTGCATGGGCCTCCTTTCAGCCATATTTTCTTTTTGGACTGTTTTTGTTACTGCTACTTTTTTCTTCAACTGGAATTAAACTCAAATTGAATTTACATATTTCCAGGGCATTTCATAGGCTGCTACAGAATTTTAAAAACCATAGACATTAAATATAGCTTTGCTCCCCTCAAGGAAAGATGTTGCCAATCAATTCACATCTGACATTCTTGAAAACAGCACAACAGATGACAGCAAGAATGTAGAGAACAAAGAGCTGTTATATGGGCCATATTTTCTCTATGATTTGCTGTGCAGTATTTGTCTTTTCCAGCAGAGCTGGTTTATTGTTGATTCCACTATCCATGCTTTTATGCGCAATTTTAATGAACTGTAGGACAGATAGAAACCACCTCACATTACTGAGTAATTTCATGCCTTTAACTAGAACAGAGATCATGACCTCCTGATCAAAACAGAAGAAAGAAAAGTATTCATCATTCAGATGTCTATTAGGGGTTTGCCTCTGCCTCCTCAGACTAGCTGAACACCACAGTAAATTTAAGACCAGTAGAGGGTACTAGTGTATGTACACAGAAGTCAGTAAGTAGCAGCAAAGATGGCTGCATGAGAAATTTGGATTAAACCTGTAGAGACTGCACTAATGTTAAAGCAGTAAGACTTAGTAAAATATTTTTGGACACCTTGCATTACTTTCTCAGCTACTGAAAAGTCCTTTCAGCATCAACAGAATATATTCTGATTTAAAGTTAGGTTGCTGTAACCTTTTTTTTAGAAGACTAACACTGATATCAGATAAAAGGTCGTAATTCCACTGCATCAGTATTTTTGAAATGGATTTTCAGAAAAAAAAGTAAGTCTTGGAAACACATATACCTTTAATATCTGTACAGTAGTGTAGGGTTTTTTTCCTTTCTAAAATGAAGGGTGTATGTACAAAAACAGTGTCATGCAATCAGAAATACTGGCTTCAGGAATCAATAGCGTAGATAAGAAGTCAGATTAACACATTTATATTACTTTTTCCAACTACATGACATAGTTTATATCTGGACTGTGTACAGTCTCATATTCATATCAGACACCTAAATAAAGCTTTGCTGATTTTTAGAATTGCTGAGCCATCATCCCTTGCTGATAACAATGGGAGCTGTTATATAAATATTTATTTATATCTCCCCTTTGACCTTGTCCCCGGATCCTTGCCCAGTAATCCCATGCACTGGAGCTTATTCAGCGTTCTACCTTCTGAGCACATTTGAACAGCTGCTATTCATTAGAAAAACAACAAAACGTAAAAAAATCAGAACCTCAAACTTCAATCTGAGACGGATATCATTCCTTCTTTTCTCTCCAAATGAATGGTTTCCTTAAAATATATGTATGTCTGGACCAGACCCAGGACTTGTAATAAGTTTCCTATGCACAGAGATATTGTGGCCTTAAGATCTAATATCCTTTGCCCTACAGGGTGAGAAAAGGGAGCTTTATCCTGTTTGTACAAGGGTATATGCAGAATTCAATCCATTTGCTGTAAGGGCTGGAATGAACTTAAAGTGTTTCCACAGAATAATGTACTTATTAAAAAGTTCCTGTACATAATTTTGTGAAATCTTTTGCATACAGTAACTTTACTTTTCATCTTTGGAGCTCTGCATTGTTGGATGCTAGGTGATTGCATTGCTAGGTTGGATAAGTGGCCCAGACACTATTTATGCATAGGTTTAACCAATTTGGTTCTCTTTAAAACATGAGAATTGTATTCTTTAAGAGTTCAGAAAACTATCAGTTCACAGAAGAATAAAGAAGGAGGAAAGGATGCATATTAGAATTTTAAAACAATCTCAAATATCCAGCTAATAATTGTAGTATTAGTATGAATTAAAACCATTTCAGTGGACGACATTATTTTATTCTTGCTGTTTATAGTCGTGGTAGCTTTGCAACTGGAAGGTGAAAATCACTGATTCCTGACCAACTTAGAAAATCTCAACGGAGCTGTGATCAGGGCACAGTTCATTCACCAAACCATAAATGTCTTGTGCCACCTGAGGTTCCTTAGGGTACCTCAGATACCCAGAAGGGCCCAGCATATATGACATAGGAGACATAAGAGACCTGTATCTTTTTGGAAATGCACCTGGAAGCTGGGTGAAGAATACTTTATAGTATCTTGGATGCCTCTAGACTTCCCTGTTTGGGCCTCTGAATAGGCTAACTAATTTATAAATTAGTTAATATTTGTTAATGATTTCATTATTTAGTTAATAATTAGTCAGTAGCAGTTAATATTTTAACTAATTCATAAATTAGTTAATATTCATCAGGGCCTTCAAAATTTGCTATGCCTAAACTTTGAATGACAAAATGTCCTGGGTTACAGTGTATTCTATTACCATCCTCATGATCTGTTGAAACCAGGTGTAGCAATGTTCCCTGCCTTCTCCCTCCGGACTATCTTCTGTTAATGGGCCCAACAATGCTTTGCCTCGTGACTCATAGATAAGTCACTCCTGGACTATCTCCTGTTAATGGGCCCATCAATGCCTTACCTCGTGACTCACCATCCCATTGTGAGATGCTCCGCCCAGGGGGAAGAACCAAGCATTCCCACCTGGATATAATCTGGGGTTTGGAAGAGCACAGCAGCCTTTTCCACTGGATTCCCAGAGGAAGACCAGACCCATTTACACCACCACTGGACCTTCAGAGGAAGACCAAACACTTCTACAGGATCACTACTTCAACAGAACCATCACTCCAGGAGGACTGCAGCCACCATTTAATCGGACTGCTACCAACCCCCTGACCGTCAGGGGGGTCAGGTTGTACTCTCACTTTGTCAGTGGGTTGTTTTTTTGTACTATTGCATTTATTTTATTTTTTTTTTTCCTATTAAATTGTATTTCTGACTTGGAGTCTCTCACTAGTTTGTTTTCAAACTAGTACACAAAACCAAATATAATTCGAAGACTAATGCCAGAGAGCTGGTTTCCAATAATCTAAGTCATAGTATCTTTAACACTGAGAATTCAGAGTAGTAAGACCAAATGAATCAAAGGGCCAAACTCTGTCCTGTTTTTGTCAGCATGTGTTGCAAACCTGTGAGAGACCCCTACACTAGGTCCAATCTTATAGTATTCCAATGACATACTAAAACCTGGAAAATCTTTCTGCAATAACAGTTCCTGGGAAGTAGAGATTTTTTATTGAAGATAAGAAGGAAAAATGGGATAGGAAAAGTGTACAAAAAAAGGTAATGAGGAGACATATTTGAAATGGGTTATGACAAATGGCAAGCAGCCATCTATTGGCTTCTTTTTACATCTTGGAAAAAGTATAGCAAAGACAAGCCAGTTCCTATAATTTTTTAGCTCCACCAGAGAGCATTTTTTCCATGCTTTGCAAGCTTTCCCTTTTCTATTTGCAACTGCTTACCATCTGGGAATTTGTGGTTGTGAACAGTTAAAACTTAATATTTAAAAACACACATGTATTTCACTTGAAATTAAGATTTTCGGTAAAGTGACCGGATTCCACTTTTGGGTGGAATGTGGTGAGATAAATATGTGCAATGTTTGGAGCTGGAATGCTGGCTCTGCACTTGGAGAGAAAGTTGGGAGTTTTGTCCTACTCCAGAGTTTTGATTTTATAGCCAGTGATTAAGTTAAAACTAACATAATTTTAAAAAAATCTTTTAACACCTCTGTAAATTTTTTTCTTTTTTCATTAATTTTAATTTCATGCTTTTACAGTGTGTCTTATGGGATTAGGGACAGGATACTGACTATATTTCCTCTAAAGCTATTGGTTAGCACATCACTATGATACTTGTAGAGGCACTGTTGAGTTGCTCTAAAGAGTTGGCATGGGTAGAGGTAGCACAGGCAAATTTCTGTGATACTTAGCCTTATACTTAGATTTTATGGTAATGCAGGGTTCTGGGGTCAGAACTAGACTTGCAGTTCCAAAACTAGATAATTGATGTATATCTTGGGGACATTTACTGAATGCTCCAGTAGCAGCAGTGTCTTATCTTTAGACATGTTGTAAGTCACTATTTCAAATCCTAGACCTCTTTCATTAATTTAGATCAGAGAAACAGGTAGTTTTAGAGGACTGTCTTCTGTCTTTGTACCACTTCATTTTCATCCTGGTACCTCAATTAGAATAAAGTGGATCTCTGTTCTGGCAGATTCAGCAAAACAGTTAAAGACTGACAGAGCAGGGGAATGAACCCACCTTCAGGTCATTGATCTGGAATAATATTCAGGCAGTGTCTGAGCACTCTGCAGGGTTCAAATGCTTCTGTTTGTCTTCTGCTCCTTGTTCTTTCTCCTATTGATCTTGTTGTCAAGACGGTTTTGGGCCTTTTTTTTTTAACTGTACTTTTGGCATGCCTTCAGGTCTGCCTGCCCATCTCTTCTTTTCCACTGTCTGTTTCACTAATCTCCATTGCTGGTTTATCGTCAAACATTTTCTGTCTTTGCTTCTGTTTTTGTGTTGCTGTACACCTTTGTAAAAAATCTCATTACTATGTAGAATTACAGAACTCTAATTTACTCTGCCATTCTTTAGTCAAGCATTTCTTCTTGGCAAGATGGTATCTGAGGTCCTTCATGCTGAGCTCACTGCCTTTAGACTCCATTATAGAAAGTATCTTGTGCTCTCCTCTGTTTCTACAGAGAACACTGCTTTATCATTTAAAGAATCTGTCCAGATCTGGGGAGATCTCCCCACTTTTTTTTATTTTCTTACCATCACTCTGTTCTACATTTCCTGCTAATGACACTGAAGCTTTAGTCTTTTTTTAATCTCGCTTTTTCTTCAGTTTAATTTTTTGCCTCTTTCCCTCCAGCTTTCTCTCTTCATTATTCTTTCTCTTTCTCATCTATTACAACCTCTCCCACTTCTTAATCTTCACCATCCTTACAAATACAAATGTGAAAATTACGTCTTCCTCTTTCAATACCATTCTTTCCACTGCTGATTTATCCATCAGCAATATTTAAGGTTTTTCACCCTCAATTGCCCGCTGACTAGAAACTTTGGGATATTTTCATACTCCTTAAATTATGCTTATATTGGAGTTTAGTCATGAAAGTGTCAGGCAGTGACTAACACTGCTCACTTTAAAGAATAGTCCAAGCTGTAATGGAACAAGGTATCAGCCGCTTTAAATTCCTCTTCCAGATTCTCTTTGCCTTTCATCCCTTATTCTAGATTCTAGGAAGTGAAAATACAGCACAGGGGTTTGACTTTGGTGTGTTCTTGCTCTGTCACTCTCTCTCTTTTTCCCTCTCTTCCTTTCTCTGTGTTCCTTGAATATTGACCAAGATCCAGTGGGATGTTTGGAGAGCAGCTAACAGTACTTGCTTAAAAGCAAGTCAAGAGTTACATTCTCAAATACCCTGAGGCCAGCAAGGACCTAAGGTTCAGGTCACCTGCATCTTGGGAAAATAAAATCACAGTATCATGGCATTAGAGACACGCTGGTTGCAAGGGACCCCCGTAGGACATCAAGTGCAATCTCTCATGTGGAACACGACAAATGCCAGCAGCAGATAAAGTCAGCCATGCTGTTGTCTGGTGGAGTCTCCAAGATCTCCAAGGATGAAATTTTCTTCATATATGTGTGGACGATCTTGACAGATCTTTGCTGGACCCTGTTCTGTTTCTTTGCATGCCTCCTGAACTGGGGAGAGCCCAAACTCTGGCAGATTATGCCAAGCATAGCCCCACTGGCACTGTATAAAGGACAATCATAAGTTCCCATGATATTCTGGCCTTGACTTCCCGATGTTTCAGTTTTCCTTATTTGTGGTGAGAGTTCATAATTGTCCCATTTTCAACCTTGCATTCATTAAAACCTCTACATATTTTCCACCAGGGTCTGGATTGACACATGTGATCTTTCTGCCCCCGTTACAGAACTTGCGGCTTCCCGTGTTGAACTTCATGGGGTTTCAATTGGCCCAGGCCTCAAGTTTGTCAATATCCATGGACTGAAGCTCTGTGTTTGGCACGTCAGCTACTCCTTGTTGTTATGCACCACACACAGGCTTCCTGAAGGTGCACTGAGCCAGTGTACCAACAAGCTTCCTTCACAGCCCCCTTCCTTGGCCCTCATGTTGTCAGACACCTCACCTCAAAACACAAATTCACTATCTGAAGTCACAGCAGCTGGGGGTGCATCTGATCCTCACTTGAACTACTTTTTCCTATTGAGTAGCTCCAGGATCTCCATGGATCATTTAGCTTGCACTTTGACGAAGAGGCATATTACAGCCTCAGTCATATTTTGAAGTAGAATTTAAATTTCACCTCAATTTAGACATTTCAAATCATATGGCTGAGCTAGTGTCTGTAGGTAATCCTTACAGCCCAGAGTGACAGGCTTCTATAAGGCAAAATAATCCTAGATGGTATCAGTTATCTGCTGTTTTGTGTCTTGTTTCTATGCTTTTTTTCTTGTACTTATGGGATGTATTTAGCTTCTGTACTAATAATGGAGATTGAGGTAGAATTACATCAAGAATAAAGATGTTCAGTGAGAACGCTACCATATAGCAGATAACTATATACAGATTCTTTTTCCCCCTTTTTCATTTCTCATCTTATTTTTAGATTTTCCTAATTGGTCTGCTGGCAAGTCAGCTGTCAGATTGGGAAGGCACAGGGCTGGTAAAACTGAGCTAAATAAAGTTGTTGCTGCATCATAATATTTTGAAGTAATATGCAAAATAAAAAATGGGAAACCAAATAAGAGTTCATTAAGTGGGGAGAATATTCAGCTGTTAGCTATTGCCTTTCTCATTGAACATATGAACTTAAACCAAAAATAAAAGTATTGGAAAATTGAATGAATGTTCTTTACAAACCTAGCAATCAACATGATGAAGAAAAGACATAAAACCTTGAGACAGAAGAGAAAAACAAGATAAGGTCATCATATGCTCCATGCAGTGTTTTCTACAGAAACCACCACTTTGTAATTCCCATCTTTTATTAGTGTTTTAAGTGCAGTATGTCCATAAAAAACTGGAACAATGCCTAAAAGTGAACCATGACCTAAAAGTGGTTGAGGCAATAGCTAATTCTGTAGCAGCCCTGAGACTCAGATCAATAGTGGAGAAATATCTGGCTTCTTAAGTCTTCTGGGAGACATATGCCTGTCAGCAGTGATTGCACACAGAGGAGAAAAACTTGTCTGACCTAATTTTCCACCCCACACACCTGTTGCGATAGAAATCCTATTTTACATGTCAAGATTTCTGAAGGAGTTGTCTGCCAGCATCCTGCTTTCTCTATCCCACAACAAATTATCCGCTGGCTGAATTTTTGCTTTATTCTCTTTGCCAAAATATACCAAAAGCTAGTTTTGTAATGTTTCAGTAAAATCTCTTTGGAATAATGTGAAATTGTTAAGGGTTTCTGAATCCAAGGTTATGATTTAGCCAATTAAAAGGATGGAAGCTATTTAGGAAGTTTGGATCCAGGTCTGGGTTTAAATCCTGGACACTCTTAAAACTGAAATAGTACTGGCAGGAGAGTGACTTCCTTTCAGTCGACTCTAAATTACCTTCAGAGTAGGGCTGCAAAGAAAAGAAGGGTTGACTTTGGATCTTTAGCCAGTCTTTAGCCAGCAGCTGAAAGCACCTAGGCTCAACCCACAGGCAGATGTAAATTAGTGTAAGTACTTATGGAAATATGAGTTAAGAAAGAAACATAACATTCAGCCTGTATTTCTTGGGTGAGGAACCAGGAAATCCTACAGCCTAGTCAACTTTACCAGGGGGAAACCAAATTATTTATGAATGTGGCTTCTCCAAAATTCACCAAAGAACCATGTGTGTTACTGCGACATTGGAAAGAGGCATGCCGGTAACTTTGTGTGGGTACAGAAAACTCTTCCAAAAGCAGGAGATGCTCAAATGGCAGAGCTGTGCTTACCTTCCTTCCTGCATGGGGAATATGTTGAGGCTGATAAAGGGGCATGGGGAAGACACGTGAATGAGAGACAAAAGAATGGGAATGGGGTGTGTGGGATGTATTTCCTTGCCCCTACGCCAGAACACATTCTCCAGCCTGCCTCTGCCTCGTTAGTAGGTTGGTTTGGCTGCTGTAAAGGTTAGGAGAAGAAATGGGGTTGTCTTCTGTGCTATACCAGCTACCAGATCAGCCCTGGTCAGGAGCCAACTCTGTACATCCTGGCATGCCCAGAGGAAGATATTGCATCTTTCCACTCTTTTCTCACTTCTTTTGCCCACTTCACCTTTGAAATAGGGAACTTTCAAGCTTACTTACACTCATCAAGAAATTTCTTACCCAGAAGTTTGTTAGCTCTAATGACTGTTTTCTTTGTATTTGCAGTCACCAGATGTGAAACATGTTTTGATCTGTTTTCCCATTATGAAAATGCTTTCATTTATGATGCCCAGCAGGGATGACAGCTGATTAACTTCAAGTTTGTAGGTGGAATTAGTTTTTTTCTTTTTGAAAATTATTACCAAGACCAGCAAAACAGAAAAGAGATTCTTTCGAGTCTGTTCCCAAATATTGCATGTCACATTTTCAAAAATGCCTAGAACATTTTCCTGCCTTTGCATGTACTTGACACTTGAAAAACTCTTTTTCCAGAATTATTACAAGTTACAATGTGGAAGTCTTTTTCCCACTTTGATATTTGCCACTAGATTGTTCCTTAAAAAAATGAGTTACTGTTTCTCAAGTTCATATTTGAGGACCAGAATGCACAGCTGTGTTTGTCATTAATTCCAACCAGACAAGAAATTATTGAAACTCTCTCAGAATAAATTACCAAAAGATCATTTCATTGGGTTAGGCAGCACAAAAAAGAAATTTTTCTTTGCCTTATGATCTATACAAGTAGTCTGTGCAATGGGTGGGGAACTGGCTGATGGACAGCACGTAGAGGATGGTGGTAAATAGTTCCATTTCAAACTGTCAACATGTCACAAGTGGAGTCTCCCAGTGATCAGTATTGTGTCCAATGTCTTCATAAGTGATCTGAAAGATTGGATCAAATGTACCCTGACAGAGTTTGCCAGTGATACCAAACTGAGTGGGGAAGTTGACACTTTGGAAGGGAGAGCCTCCCTGCAGAGAGACCTGGATAGGCTGGAGGAATGGGCTGACAAAAACCTTACGAAGTTCAACAAGGACAAGGTCAATGTTTTGCACATGGGAAAACATAATCCATGAGTACAGCACAGGCTGGGATCTACCCAGCTGGGAAGAAGATCTGTAGAAAGGCTCTTAGTAGAAAACAAGCTCTATATGCATGAAAAACATGCTGCTGTGCCAAAGCAAGCCAACAGGATGCTGGGTTGCATCAACAAGGGCTTCACCAGCAGAGATACAGGAGCCATTATACCACTGTACTCAGCACTTGCTGGGCCACACTTGGAATACTGAGTTCAGTTTTGGCCCCTGCTATACAAAAGAGATGTGGACAGGTTGGAGAGGGTCCAGAGAAGGGCCGCAAAGATGATCAAAGGATTGAAAATCCTACCCTGTGAGGAAAGGCTGAGATAACTAGGTTTATTCGGCCCTGAGAAAAGAAGGCATAGGGCAGACCTTATCACTGTTAGTATTTAACATGTAGCTGTGAAGAATATAGAGGCTTTCTCTTATATGGAAAAGATCAAAGATAGTGATAAATTACTCCTGAGGAGATTCTGATTAGACAGAAAAGGAAAATTTTTTGCCAAGAGAACAATCAGCCACTGGAATAATCTCCCCAAGGAAGCAGAAGACTCCCCAACACTGCATATTTTTGAGATTCAGCTGGGCAGGGTGCTGAGCCTTCTTGTCAGGATTGTACTTTTGCCAACAAAGTTTGCAGCAGATGATCTTTGAGGTCCCTTCCAACCTGGTATTCTATGATTCATGGTTCTATGATTCTTCCATAAACTGTCAAGTATTTGGAGTTTGAACTTGGGCAGAGTTTGGTTCAAATGTCCAACCCATTATTTCTGAAACTTCTATGTCAGGTATTGTCCATAACAATAACCACAAAATGTCTTTTAATTAAAAGACTAGAGAACTCAAAAAGACTCTCCAACCCTTTTAAGGAACATGGAGAAATAAATGATAGTTTAACTTTTGTATTCAAACAAATCCCCAGCCTCTAGCAAGACAAATTAATTTTATAATTCTGCTGCAATAATTACCATTCTTCTTTTTCATTGCTTCCTTTGGATTGACAATTCAATACCAAAACATGCGGTGGTTTTGTACTTGCAAAACCAAAACATAATGCCTGAGGTTTTGTGAAAGCAAAATATTTCCTGGCTCATTTCATCTCATCTGAATTTGATGAAACGCAGTCATTTAGGTGCATCAAAAGAAAAACTCCCAGTGTAAACTTGTAACAATTATTTACAGTATTAGAAGATCTTCCTGGGGTCCTTCTAACCTGCATAATTCCATGAATCTATAGAGGAGCTGAATTTTACTCAGTATCACAAAGTCAGAATATCAATAATATTGCAAGAAAAGAGAGGCATAGAAACATAGCCTTGTATTGTGTAGCTGCTTTCCATCACATTTGAACTGGTTAGGTATAAGAAAAACTAAGGATAACAGAAAAAGAAAATAAAAAGATGAGTAAATTCCCAAATCACCACAGAGATTTATCAGACAACTTATACACTGGTAATACGTTGCCCTTTATAGATTTAGTCTTTTAAATATATTTTAGAGAGAGGAAGACTTTTAATAACATGCTTACATTAATAGTTCACTATCAGCTACCTCTTGTCATGCTTTTTGTACTCTGACAGCACTTCTACAGTTTTTTTACACTTAGCACACAGTCAAGCTGAAGTTTATATCATTATGACAGATATGAACTGAGCCCTCTACCAATAAAAATTATAACATATAGCTTTCGTAATTACCAGTCAACATCTTCTATTTACTTCTAATGTGACCAAGAAAGTAAGAACTCAAAAGTCATTTAAGAGTTCAATTCTGCTTTCAAAAAATCATCCTAGTCCTACTGAACACTCTTTTAAAAATTCTTTATGCTTACTAAAGATTCTGCATTTTTATTCAAATGTTATTATGAATGCTGTCTTTCCATAGTATGGAGAAACCTGGAATATGACGGTTAATACTGAGTGTCAAAAAAGTAGCACCTTCATATTAGTATAAACCATAAATAAATATTCCCTATAGATTTAAAGAATTGCTGACATTCAAAGCAAGTAGAAGCAAACAAAGCAGAATTGATGTTTTTATATCCTAGATCACTTTAACATACCCAGATAATTGCTAAAATAATCAGGCAAAATTCTATAATTTATTACTTGGATTTCTTGGTCATTTTCATCTGTCTGGCTACTTAGATGTGATTTTAAAGAATCCATAAAAGAATCTATTTATCATTCAACTCCCAGTGTCCTGAGAGTGACATTATTCATTACTCCTGTCTTGTTTCAGAGTAGTTTGCTTTTGTTTAACGAAAACATAAATGTAATAATGTCATTAGTGGATAATGTAAATTACCTGCCAATTAATTACATTTTCCATAAGGTCTGAGAGGCAGAAATATAAAAGCTTTGCACTCTTAAGGGCCAACCACTACATGGGATTAGCCTTTATAGGATGTGCAGTCCACAGCTGGAGGGAGAATACAGTCAGTATGATGAAAAATGAGTGGGTTTGAATTGAACAGCTGATCTAAGAATCAAGTTTCATTTCTAAAATCCCAGTTCTGAAAAGACATTAAACATCTACTTAGTGTTGAGCAAAGTGATTTGTTCCCATTAGTTCAACGTACAGCCTTATGTATAGACTATCTGAATTTATAATGCTATCCTTGGAATTCACTGGTGATGTGTATCATGCTTGTTAAGAAGAGAAAGAATAAAGCAAGTCTTTTCATTGGATGAGGTTTTCCTTGCTGCTAAGAATTTAAAGAGTCTAGTTTTGGGTAAGATTTGTTGGTACAGTTAGACTGGGATAAGAAGATCCTCTGCAAATGTAAAAGTGGTACTTATACTTTTGTTTGCACAGTTCTATTAAGAAAATAGGCTGGTTACAGCTGTATTTAGGGATGATTATTAAACACATACAATCACTGCTAATAGCTTCATATTTATTTGGTGTTCTCTCAGCGTTGTTCTATCTGTTTTCATCTAGTATTTAATAGAGTGTTCTGTAATTTTAAAAATAAAAACTAAAAAATGTACATGGAAATCAGTTTGAAATTAGTTGGGTAGGAAAGACACTGGCAGCCACTACAAATTGAACTCTATGGATTTTTTAACTGAAGTGAGACAGAAATTCCAAAGACTGTTTGCTATAATCTTCGGGATTAAAAATAACTTTTCTGAACACAATTTATGTACAGGGGATTTAGTTAGTTGTAAAAATCTTTATTTTATTTCCAATACAATTCGCCATTTAGTGCATTCCCAGTGAAGAAAAGTTCCTTGCTTTGTTTTCAGACACAATCTCTGTGGTTCAGTTATAACACTAGGCCAGTTTATGTTCTTGAGTTTGTTGGTAAAATTGATTAAATACTCTGTCTCATTAATGCCATCATTTTGCTACATATAAGGAAAATAGATTTTGGTAAGTAGTTGCAGGGGAAAATCCTAATTAATTAAATTAAAACCTGTAGTTTAAGAATGTGTCTGTCACTCTGGTGGGCTTCCAAACTACCCAAGTGCATCAATGGTTTTACAGCATCTCTAGAATTCACACTCTTTCATGCTGTTGCCACACATTCATTTCTATAAAGCAAGTCAGAAAATCCCCAGAGGGGCTGAGCTAGCTGTTAGTAGCTCTATCAGGCAATCAGAGATACTATATCAGTAGAATTCCAAGAGAGCCATATGCATATTTTACCTGTACTGTAAAGACAACAGGAAGGACAAAAAGATCACTTTTGTTTTAAATTAAAGCCTTTGTTTCTGCTCTCAGATGTAGTTTGATATTACTGCTTGTTTTCTTCTACTTCAAAGAGCTGTATTTTGGATATGTTTTTGGTTCCCCATTGCTTTCAGGGTTGAAATGTTAGGATGTATTTCCTGTGGATGACAAAACTCTTGGGCTAAGTAAGAGCTGGGTGCAGTATTGAAGCTGCATCTGTGGACAGCATTTCAAGCAACATGAACAATGCCTCACATGCTGAGATACAGAGTGGAAAACATGAGCATGATTATGAATAGTTCAATAAGAATCTGAACATTTGTTAAGAGTTCTTGACTGATCAGAGAGTGTTGAACAAAACATCTACCCAAAATAATTTGTGTGATGTAGTTTCAGGCTTTCTTACAAAAAGAACCAACTACTTTTTAGACCAACTAGGAGAACACTGGTTTGAGGAGAATTAAAACCCAAATTGGACAATAGAAAGAAAAAGTTGCCCATCTCAAAAGTAAGTTTAAAAATCTTCCATGTAAGGGAACCTTAATTCTTCCTGCAAATAATAAAAACTTTCCAAGCAAATCTTTCAAAAACAAAACCACCAAAACAAATGCTTTTTTCTTCACTGTGAATTTTACAAGGATGACAATGCCCTGCATTCCCTTCCCATATGAGTACAAGAAAAAATAGCACAAGGGCATGATTGTTCTGAGTTCCCCTGACATGTCAAATAATAGTGTGGTCTTAAAATTTTATTTATAAAATCCAGACTTCATTTTTACCTCCACTAAACTTGGAAGTTCAATCAGAAGGTTGGAATGAGCTTCATTTCAAATTACATTCTCTGCTATTATCTGTAATAATTGTACTGTAGAAAGTAATAGAAACTTTGCTATAGGGCAAACCATTTTTCAGTGAGCAAAATAAGTATTGCGTTTGATACCAACAGTCTTTTTTTTTTCCCACTATGGGAGTTTTTTGTCATTTTCTATGAGAAAATGTCACAGAATAATTTTAAAAATATCTAGTCCAGTCTCTGCATAGTGCTACTGGCCAGTTGAAATTCAACTTGCAAGAGGGGTGTGGCGAAAACTAGAAAGAACCATATTTCCTTCACACACTTCACTGTTTCTTTTCTTCTGCCTGAAAAAAATAGCTTAATTATAAGCAGTTTAATTCATCCACTTGTGTTATTCCAAATCAGATCTGCATTAATTTAGCTAGTGTTAAAAAGCAGAAGAGAAATACTTGTAGAGGGAAGTATAGGTCCTGTTTGAATGATCCGTGCTGGTGGGTATCACTGTGTGCTGCTGTGTTAGAACCAGTTTCCTCCTTTGGCCTCTTCATATGCCATTTATATTGGCTTGTCATACATAATAGGATTGCCTTGCCTTTGAAATTGCCCCTATATGAAGGGAGATTCTGGTCTAGATCTACCTGTATGCTTTGATTGGTTTTGATGATCTCACATGCATAAAATGGTCACAGACAAGTCAACTACTTGGTTAAATGAGTAGCTTTATGGCAGGTTTGCTTTACTGATGTAGTTCAAACTGTGTACAACAGTGAATTTAGTCCAGTGCATCCTAAATAAACTCAGAACATACAGTTATATGGGGCTACGTAGACAAAATGCAGGATACACTGCAATAAACTTTACAAAGTAAACTGAAGAATAATTCATGCAATACTGTGCAATTCAGTTCTCATTTCTTGGCAGCAGCAATTCTGATGGTCTCTTTACTGGAAATAGATGTTGCGTCAAGACAAATTGGACTCCTAGTGAGTAAGAATTAAGTCAGTGCTAGCCAGTTAAGTTAAATGAAATTTTTCCAGTCTGATACTTTTCACTGATTCAGAAAATGGTTTTCAGGCATAACCTGGATATGACATGCTCCAGGAAGTATTCATTGCCAACCTAAACTACAAGCATAGGGCATATTTTTTCTTAGAGTAACAATAATGATCTTTTATGATATAGTGCTGTTCATACAGATAGGTGGCAGAGTACTTCATAGGCAAACTATGTTATTCACTAGCAGGAGGAATTTTGTGAAATACATTTCTAGGAGTATAATAACTAATCCTGAAGAATGGGATTTTCTTCTTTACACCTACAGCTTATAAGATTCTCTCTCTTCCCAAATTCCTCCATCATGCTGTCTCAGGGAATATGCGGGGTCTGTGTGTCACTCATACAGAAGTTGAGTCTTTTCAATCACAAATACCCATCATTAGTTGGTCCTGCATAAAAGAAACCTCACAAGTCATAGAAAACTATTCACTTGTATAAAATTTTGATGCAGTTTTAGAAAAAGGACAAAGAATCAGGAAAATCTGGTATCCTAATTCCTCTGTCCGCAACTTCATTTATGATGTTTCTCCATTACTGTTACGATTTGTGATTTACCACAATAGGTCTTTTGATACTGAGCTTAAGTAGTGCTTCCAAGCTGTCTTTCATCTGGATATGTTTAAGAAGAAA
Source organism: Rhagologus leucostigma (assembly GCA_013397725.1). Lineage (NCBI taxonomy): Eukaryota > Metazoa > Chordata > Aves > Passeriformes > Rhagologus > Rhagologus leucostigma. The sequence continues at coordinate 1,099,404 of VZTD01005732.1, forward strand.
TATCTTTTGGGGCAGTTGGGGTATTTGCCATTCCTACTTTGTAGAAAGTACCTTGCTCAGATTTAGTTCTTTTACAAGCAATGCATTGACAAATGATTTACATGAAGGTCATTTACCTCCCACTGAGAACTAAGAGCTATTTTTTTTAAAAAATGTGCTGTGAATTTATGAAAGAGCACTTGCCTGTTAAAATTTATTAAGCATGACTTTGTCAGTCTCACCAATTACATATCTCTTTGCTGTAAATATATCAGAATAATGTGAAAGGACACAGTCCAGTGACTTATTTGTAATTGTTTAATCTTCCCATGTTAAAAAATAACAATAAGAACAATTAGATTAATACTGTGACAACTTTAAAACCTGAAATTTCAGTGTAGTAGTTACCAATAGTAACCAGTTATCAGGTTTCAGATCAGGTATATGGAAATGTACAGCATGCAAACGTTTCCAGAGAAAGCAAGCTGGCTGCAATAAAACCAAAACAAAATCAGCAACAGGATGTGAAAACTTTCACTGGATGGACGATACTGGCATTGGAAACATATTTTTAAATATGTCAAAACATTTTCCTAATGGCACACAGCAGTGCATGGTTTTCAAGGACTTCTTTTTCTTTATGACAGCAGTGATATGAAGTAATATAAAATATGAAGTATGTGGCAAAAGAAACAGATAAATGTTTCATTTGTTATTTTTCACCTGAAACTATTTTCCACACTTGTAACTTTCTCCCTGGAAGCTGCTTTGAGTGTTATGGTTTAAGATAGTGCTGTACACACAGAAATAGTTTTAATGTGTATGTTTTAGGCCACAAACTATCACAGCCAGATGTTACAGAGAACCTACAGCTGGAAAGAAGCTGAATCCCTAAGAAAAGGGGTTAAGATGTTGAGTTACCCAAGCAGGACATGCACTGTCACAGGACTGACATCGGCCCTGTGTCGATTCAAGAAGATTGTTAACCTTATGCAGACCCAGTTTAAGCCTAGAGAAGACCCTAATGTTTCCAACTGTGAACTGAGCCAGAAGGAGCAGAGGAGGATGTGCTGGAGGGTCATTTAAAGATCATGCCTCTTACCATGATGTGCTGCAAGAGAAAGAAATGAGCAAACAACACCTCAAATTGCAGGAGAGTGTCAGGTAGCTGTCAGCTTTTCTTGTGTGAATAGGACTATTGTTTTTATATAGATTCGTATGTCTGGATAAGTCTAAGCTGACAGCAAAAGAGAGGAAGATGTTTTAAAGAGATGTATTTCTAGCTACTGTGCAAGTAGAATTACAATGTTTTGTACAATAAATGATGGGAGATGAAATTATAATTTGCTCATTACTCACAAAAGGCTGTATATAAATTGCCTACATAACTATACATACAACAACTGCAGACACTGGCCCTTGTTCTCATGTCACTTCTTGCTCTCTCTCAGTGGGTAAGGAGCTAAATATCGATTCTCTATGCAGTTTGGGCAAAGCTGTGCAGAATTGCAATGCCTACAGCTGGGGCTCATCTGTTAGTGCCTCTCAGCTAAAGTGGCGGTGAGAGCTTGTCTTTGTTCTGTTCCAGTGCAGCAGAAAACAAGCTCATTTAAACCACAGGTGGCTGACTATTGCCTATAGCCCAAAAGGCAGCGGAAGAAAAGTACTAGCAGTGGTTTTGGAGGCAAGGCTATGACACATACCCACATATGATTGAATTTTCCATGTTTTCTTTGGCACTGGATAAAAGGAGTGCTTTGTTGCTGACTACACCTTACTTTGGCCACATCAGTGGGGAGTACAGTGGACCCTATATCGCAAAATACGATTAGATCTGTGTGGTTGAATCACAGGATCTGCGATAAACAGAAGAAACAATAAAAACAAATAACATAGGCAAACATAAATATTTCTAAACAAAAGGGCAGTCTCCTTTCATTGAGTTCATTTACTCCAGTGAAGGGAGAGGAAGCTTGAAATGCAGGGTCAGGCTTTGATGATTCAAATCTCACTGGATCTGAGCCAGTTCATGCCAGCAGGTAATTTGGCCCTGGAGAAATGAGGTGCCAAGTTTAGATGTGACAGAGATTATGTTGCTTTCACAGCCTTTGACTTTTAAACGTTTTTATTATAGAATCATAGAATCACAGAATATGCTGACTTGCAAGGGACACATCAAGAACATTGAGTCCAACTCCTGGCCCTGCACAGGACACTCCAAGAATCACACCATGTGCCTGAGGGCATTGTCCAAATGCTTTTTTGAGCTCACACAGGCTTGGTGCTGTGACTACTATTTCCTAATTTTTCCTAATAGCAATTGAGAAAATTCTACTACTCATTTATTTTGTCATTATGGACTTCAATTATACAACCAAAATTTTCTGTCATACTATGGGTACTTTCTGCAATTATTTTTGGCATTTCTGGCTTTTTCCCAGAACATACTATTTTGTTTTCAAATGCAGGTGTTTTTGAAAGAAATGGTACAGAATCATTTAAGGGTATAATTTTGTCGCAGTTAGCTTTTTTTTCCATCTTAAACAAATATTAGAAAGTACCTACAGGAAAATTACATCTATGGTTACCAACATATGGAAGCTTAGACCTCTGGAAAGATTACAGACAGTTAAAGAAATAAAAAAAACCCTTCAGATTTATAAAGTGCAGATTTGAAGAGGCAACAAAGAGCACAAAAGTGCATAACAGTCATTTTGACTTGATATTAAAATCCTGTATGTTGTTGCTATTTATGAAAAAATCTACTGAGCCAATAAAAGCAACTGTATGTCAATGACATAGGTAAATTGCCAGAGAAATTCAGGGCTCATCAGAAAAAGTTGCACTACAAAATATTTTATGAGAAATGTGAAGCCTATCCTGTTGATGGTTCTTTTTATAGCGCAGAAAAGTAGTACTAAATAAAAGTGGACTTCAGGAGAGATCTTTTTGACATTGCAATGTAACAATGGAGAGAAAAATCTGACTTTGAAAACCTTTTAAAGGCTCCGCATTCCAAAAATCCCTGTAGGTAATAAACCATTTATGTCTTTATTCTCCTTCACGCTGTAGGAACAAGCTGTAAAAATGTATAATACTTCATTACACACTTCAGAAGGCTAAGAAAGTAAATTTCTTCAATTACCAGCATCCATCAGTCGGAAAGAAGGAGACTATCAAAATTATCTCTTTCCATAAGAGCTATTCCCACTCCTTTCTGTACTCAATATACCTTTTCAATAATTTGCAGGCCTTTCTCTCCTTAAAACTGAAACATGACAAACATTGTTCTAGATGAGACTGATAGAACAGGCTCTTCTTTCATTGTCCATCTCTTTGTGCAATTAGTTAAAAAATAATGCACTGTTTTTCAGTAGTCCATCCTGGAAGTCACTTTTATTTTTCCTGGCTTTACCATTCCCTAAATTTCTTCCTCCTGTTGAGGATATATATATATTTTTTGGATTATAGCCTTCTTCTATTCATCCCAGAATTACGCCTTTATGGATTGTATCCCATGTAATTATCTTCTGTCTGTGTTTTTGCTCTGTTTGTACACCTTTGTATTGTTCCTCTGCATATGCTAGTTAAGGCAAATTGCTATCATCTGCATGCTGATTTCTTCCTTTTGGGGATCATAAATGAAGGAGATAAACAGGAACAGATGTATCATCATTAGACACCTCTCTGTTTCACTGTGCTGCTGTTAATCGTTAGTCAATGTCTATAATAATTTAGCCAGATTTTAAAACACATTATTTTGTTTGCAGCCAAGCCAAATTAAACTGAATGGGTATTTCTAGTAGGTTTGCATGAGACAAAGTATTATGTAATGTAAGTTTCTGGAAGGTCTATAAGCAACAATTCAAGAACCCTTTTTTTCTTCAGGTGGTCTTTGGACAGAAGGAAATCTCAATATTGGGCTTATCAACTTTTTCAAAATTTTCTGTATCAGACATCTAAGAGAGAAACATTTTGGAAGGTCATTTCTGTTTTTCACAGTTTTTCAAGAGAATTAAAATGACACAAGTATGGAGATGAGCAGAAAAAAAAAGGATTCTAGATGAATGGCCATTTTTAAATATACAGCTTTGAGATAGTTTGTTCATTACTAAAAATAAGCAAAAAATTCCAAAAGTGTTGATACTGGTCACAAGCAAACAGAAAAAATTACATGATAATCTGTGGCAACTGGAAATATGCCAAAGAACAGTGGCTGAGTGGTGCTGCTGAGCTGCTTACTTTTCTCTGGATGAAAGTGTGAGGAAAAGAAATATTTTATGTAATTGGAAGTGAGAGAAGCTAAACAGTTAGATAATTTGAATAATAGAGAGGAAAGAAAAGAGACAAAATAGAGAAAAAATGGGGCTACCAGCTGGGTGTGGTTTTTGGGGTTGAATGAGAAAACTGTTAGATTTCTGCCTATTAGATTTTCTGTTGCCTATTTCTTCTAGGAAGGGAAATAGCAGAAAATTTATCTCTCCTTTCACCAGATGGAAGAGAGAATGAAGAATGACTCAGGAAATGAGAAGATGAAAATTTCTGAGTAGTCCAGAATGCAGAAGAGAAAAACAAAAAAATATATTTTCAGAAAGGATTACAACAAAGTCATAGAGCAGGATTCCCCCAAGTATCATAGGTCAGTGTTTTTCCACTGCTTTCCTCACTATGCTGCTTGTCTAAGTCCATATTTGTCAATTAGTTTAATTTAAATAACTCTTACAATCTGATTATGCAATTGTCAGGTATAGTTCAGCTGAGATATATAGCTTATATAGATATATAGATATAGATATACATACACATGCATATCTATATATATATATAATTTGGTAGAATAAACTAATTAGAAATAAAAGGAAGCCTTAGTAGACAGAAGCTTTTAATGTATGGATGTTACAGAAACAGTTTAAACTGTCATATTGTGATTTTCCAAGTGTAAAAACAAAGGTCTTCATTCACCTCAGTGTGTATATATGGAATAAAAGAATTTCATTAAAAGGACTTGACCTAGGACATTAATCCTCATAATTGCAACATTATAGACCTGTGGTGGTTTGAACCTGAGTTGATGGACGGTTGTTTAAACTAATAACGCTTCTCGAAATTTACATATTTAAACCACACGGACATGCGAGAACTGCCCTTTTTGTGTTCAAGCCTCCCACGGGGAGGGGGGGGATATGGGCCCCAGGTTTCATCTCTTGGAGCAGCCCCGGGCCTCCCCTCCCCTGGCTCCGGGGCACAGGCCCCAGGTAGCTGCAGGAGAACCCCCTCAGAGCCGCGGGCAGCTAAGAAACAACCATTAGGCTGCTGCATAGCCAATACCACCCAGAGCGGCTTTTAGGGACTGGAGACCCCTCCCCTGCCACGCGGCCCCGCGCAGATCCTGGCAGGAGCCGATAGAGCTTCCTGTGGCCAGCGTAGCTAGAGTCGAGCTGAGGAGCCAGCCGCATAAAGAGAAAGAGCCTTTTTTTCTCCAACATAAAGCCCGAAGAAAATCATGGCGACTTCAAGGTCAGAGGGAAAGAGAAAGTAAGTCATGTGGGACGGAGCTGAAGATGGCGACGGGAAAAGAGGGCAGAGTCGCGCCCAGCGTGAAGCTTAAAAATACTTTTTGCAGGCCGTGGTAAAAACTGTAATATCATAAACTGTCCTTTCCTCTTTAATCCACTTAAAGGCATGGGGGGATGACAATTTTGTGTGCAGCCTGTGGAAGAAGAAACGTGACCACGCCAGGTCACCTCAGAGCTATAAGAGACTTTTAGAGATTTTGTGAAGAAGAGAGCAGTTGCTTTTAGGCTGGAATTTGCTTATCCTTCAAAAAAGAAACACCCCGTGTGTGGCCCATGCTAGCAGTTGTGGGAAGACTACAAGATTCATGGGAGACATGTTTTTATGGCAGCAGAATTCTAGGCAGGTCTGATGCATTTTGGGCAGTTTGGAAACCACGTGAAGCAAAAGAAACTTTTTTTCCTTAAATATTAGAGAGACTTTTAAGAACTGTAATACTGACCAAAATCATAGTTTGTTATCCTTTGTGCGAGTTAAACAAAAAGGTGAGCTGCTGGAGAGAAAGGGGGTTTTGTTTTAATTCATTTTTATTTCTTTTTACTTTTAATTCTGTTAGTAATAAACTTCTTCATATTCTTTGAAGTTTGAAGCCTGCTTTGCATTTTTCCTAATTCTTATCGCACAGAAGTTAAAAGATGAGAACAAAACCATTACAAGACCACATAGAAAACAGTTAGAAAAAGATGGCAGGAAACATTTGTAAAGCTTCATTAACAAACTGAGACCCATTGTGTTCCCCAGACAGTGATCTGATAGTGAAAAGATTTCTGTGGGATTTGAAAACAAAATGAAAACTGGCAAGGATATCAATCTGAATCCCTTTCAGGCAACTTACCTCTTCTGGTAGGCTCATAAAAGTTAAAAAACAATGAAAAAACTTGCTATTTGTGATAAACAGAGAGATGGCTAACCTGATACTGTAGGAACGACTTCCCTTTTCAGAGTCTATGCCTCGTTTTAGGGTGACTTCAGGCACAGGTTGTATTACTCCAGCTGCTGCATTTTAATCCATCCACTCCTGCCAGTTAACAAGTTATATAGAAGTTTATTTAAATGTAGCCTTTGAAGTTATACTATAGATTGATACCCTAAACAGAAGCAGTTAGAGAACCAATTTTATCTGGCAATTTTTCTGCCCACACCCTTGTAGTTTGAACATTTGGGAAACGTTTTTGCTCTTTGATGAAAGGAAAATGATGCATTTGTTTTGGGATGACAGCTCAAGGCTCAGTTATTACATACAAATCTCATCTCAGCAATATTTTGGCTTCTGATACTTTAAGCAAAATTGTCTTGGCTTGAAGTGGATGCTGACCTTATGAGGGATCAAGTCAGCCTTCCTGTTGTTACTTGCAATGAGCACATATTTTCTCTGTCTCTTCATACTCAGGATTTATCTGACTACCACTGTAATGAGAGGGAGCTGTTGGGGGTCAGGGTTGTGATTCTAAGCCTACAAACAGTAAAATTTACTTGAAGACCCTTGACCATGTTATTAATTTTTCTTTCTTGGTGTCTAGGAAAGAGTAATCTTATGGCAACTGGTTATTTGAAAAGTGGTAAACTTGTTGGCAATACTCAAACTACGTAGTTTCATTGGTTAGTGAGAGTTATAGATACTTACAATTATAGTTTACTTCTGCTTACTACATAAATTAAGAGAAGTTATGTTGAAATAAGAGATGGGAAAAGGTATATAGGAGCAGTCTGACCTCTAATGCAAGGCCTACGGGTCATTTGGACTCAAGGGAGAGATGGCGGGAAGGCTGCAGCCCTGGTGGAAATTCCTCATTGCAAAATGTTGTAACACACCACAGCACACGTAAAAATACTGGGGCTAAAGTGAATCATAACTTTCTAAACCTGAATGTTCCAGAGAGCAGTGCTAACAGTATGGTGTGTGCCAATAACAAGGGATTGGAAAAAACCCCTTCATTTCTTCTTCAGGGGGGTAGAATATTTTCCACAGTCTCCTAGATGGCCCTAGTTTAGCTTAGAAGTGTGGTCAAAAGAAGTAGCATCTTTCAGTTCTAATAAAAAGCAGCTGGTTTTTTATTCTGCCATTAAATAGTGATACTAACTTGTAAACATCCACTTGCAGAGACTGCAGAATATAGACTAGTAGACATAATTTAGACTTCTGATTAATTAGACATATTCTTTGTATCTTCGTGATGGCCATAATTATACTTTGCAGAACACAGGCTACCTCCATTTTTCCTGGAGCAGAAATCCAGAACAGAAACCTATTAAAGCATGCCACAACTCCACATAGTACAAAATTCCCATTTCCTCTCCGTGGAAACCAAGAAAGAGTACCTTGAATGGCTGAATACCAAACATGTATGAAATTTTCCTTGGTTCTTATATCTAAATGTACCTATATGGAATTGATGGATGACTGAATTCAGCAGCACTATTCTCATTACATGCATTTCTCACTAGAGAAGATGTGAAAGAAATCCATATTCAAGGCACGAAACACCAGAAGATTCCACAACACTGAGTTTTTCCCCAGGACGGGGAACTGGCTCAGGGTGCAATAATCCTCCTGAAATCCAGAAATCCCAAGTTATTTGTTAAAGAATTGTGTCTCCTAACCTTGTTAGGAAAGGGGAAAAAGCCCTGTGTGGTTAAGCAATCCTAGTGAAAGTACAGAAAGCCAGCTAACACTTACTCCTAATAAAGAAAATCAGTCAGTGATGCAAAAGAATATTTTCATTTTCTGTGGAAAGACTTTTTATGACCTTCAAACAATTTTTGAAACAAAATTTTACTGAACATGTCTTTACCATAACTGATAAGCGATGTAAAACCTTTGCTTAAAACAAAACTTTGTTGGGAAACATTAGAAAAAGCAGTAAAATATCACGTAAAAATTATTTGAAAAACACAACATTTCAAAAGCACTCATTACTTAATCCCAGCAGCTTTCTGTGTTTGGTTTTAGAACCAGCAGTTTCCAGTAAGCAATCTATTTTGGGGGAGAGAAAGCCCTCTCACGAAGTTTGTGGGCAGAGGCAGCTGTTTGCCTCATTGTCACAACTCAGAAATGAAGTGCGTGGTGGAGCCCTGCCATCTCTCTCAAGCTGCATGAATGAGCAACCACTAACGTGGCTTTGGCACCCGTACATGATGTATCCCTACTTGTTCTTGCTTTCAGAATATAGGCATCTGCAAAAATTCATGGCCCATTTGTTTCTGAGAGGTTCAGGGAATTTAGTGAAAAGTACACAGAAACATGCCATTAGAAGAGAGAATAAAGAACAAAACTGCACTACATGAAGGAAGTTGAAACACTTACCAGCCACTCTCCCCCAGTTATCTCAATGGGTAGAACAAAGAATTTTTTTTCCAGGTTTTTTGCTTGTTTGTTTGGGGTTTTTTTCTATCTTTCTGTGGATGTTTGCCAGCATGCCATTTTTCTTCTGACATCTGCATCAGTCAAGTGTCTCTTTCCAGTCTCTTCAAGATTTAAAATGTCTTTTTATCCTCTATGCTGAGTAATCCACTCAATTATGTAGCAAGTCAGACCGGGTGGTTTGCTCCCTTATTAGTTCAGCTTTTGCATTTCTAACTCCCTTGAAGTTATTTACAGCAGGTGTTTTACCTTTGCCATTTTCCTTACTGTTTCTGCTTAGTTTCTTTAAAGGGTTCTTTTCACTTCATCCTATCTCAGGAAGTCAATCATAATCAAACTATACGGTGAACTGCAGTCTACTTCATCATGAAGTCTCTTTAAGAAGCATCCTTTTCTCTTGTTCTTCAGTCCCAAGTAGCTGTGTCATTGCAGGCCTCATAAGGGTGGTGTTACAGTGCTGGTCAGGCCTACATCACATAACAAACATTACTCATGGTTAGCTCTTGTGCCTAACTTTTAATATGTGAAGCACTACAGAATTCGATGTGAAAATTTCACAGGTAAACTATATCTATACCACAGAGGTACTGAGCGTATTATAAAAACAACCACACCATCATGAGTTTTCCACAGGAAAGTTTGTTTTATTCCACTTTCTCCTGAGACCCATTTTCTTCTGATTTTGCTGATACCTGTCACAAGACTGACTTGACTTTGCTTCTTTTTCTAACATACCTCCCCTTAAGCCTTCAGCTTTCCTAGTTCTTAACTTTCCTGCTGACAGCCATCACTCCTGCTATTTTCAGGGTTATACTTATTACCTGCCTGTCAGCATGTGAAAGTGCTTGAGTCTTAGCAAGTTATGAGGTTCTCCATCACATATCAATCAAAGGAGTTATGTTTACTGGAAAATGTCAGTGTAAAGAGTACTGAGCTAAAGACAGGAGTCTGTGAATGACTTAAATTCAAGAACTTTTTTTCTAAAAGATATCATTTTTCAACCACTCCTCCCCATGGGGAAAAATCCACACTTTTCTGTTTGCTTTGCTTTACAAAGTAGAAGTACTGTGTATATATATTTTTGATATCTTACAATACACAATTCAGAATTTGTTCGAAGGAGGACAGGGACTAGCAAGGGATGGACTGAGGCTCTTGCCTTGTATCGCTGGCATTGACAAAGGGAAGAGTTCATGTTACATTATGCAAATGCACTGCAAGTGTGTGCTTCTTGCTGTTCTGACACTCACTGGGAAGACAATCAGGAAAAAAAATGCAGGTTGAATAGAAGGAAGCATAGAGGTAATGCCAAATGAATAGGGGACAAACTAGGACAGTGTTGTGAATACAGATTATTTCACTGATACTTGCTGGATTTGCTGCCTCAGTTTTTCTAAAGCCATTAAAGGAGTGCATTCAACGTGAGTATCTCCAGACAATCAGTTCAGCAGGCTTCAATCTTCTTTTTATTTTTTCTTGTGGAAACTGCAGTATCAGTTGTTGACAAATCTGTGCTGTTTCTTCTTCTAAAAATTAAGAACAGTTGGACACTAATGCTAGCTCTTGTGCCTAACTTTTGGCACGTGAAACACTACAAAATTTGGTGTGAAATTTTCACAGCTAAACCATGCCTATACCACAGTATGAGTTCAACTGCCAGCAGGGCCTTAGGGCTTCAATGTGATTTCTCTTAGGTGGATCTTCCAGCAAAGTTCACTGCTGTCTCAGTCTAGATTTTAGTGAACCTGTATCTGTATCATTCACTGCCATTAATCCTAGGACTGCCTATAAAGTGAATTTTAATTACTAACTCCTATGCTACTGTAGAAGCTATTTACTTTGACCTATACATTACATTACAGTTCATTTTAACTCCTGTGTTACAAAGGCAGTCCCTCAGGCAGAAGATCTGGGACTGGATGAGATGTGGGATTTAACCATGCATTTTAAAATGATGAGTTCTAGTTGTTGTCTGCGTGAAGGAAAAAATGATCCTTCTTCAATGATACTTGTGTATTTCTGAAAAAAAAAAAAGAGTGTTTTTATATTTGGAGTGCCAAGTCAGTCTGACGTGAAGTCTTATACTTGTCTTGGGTTAAGACAATTTAAGAGGTGGACGCTCTAAAATGAGTTATCTGCCCTAAGTTTCAACCAATCCCTTTCCACCAATAAGGAGAAAACTAATATGAGCAGAAAGAAGAGAAAGCGTAACAGTTTACTAACAAGCAAAGTAGCGACAAGAAATAACAGTGAATAATCACTAGATACAAAATTGCTGAATCTCACCAGCCCCCTGAGAACAAAGAGAAACCCGGAATGGTGGGGTAACCCCCTCCCCTTTTCAATATGGCAGCTGCCATGGGCAACTTCGTGTAGGGAGATAAAAGGGAGATGGCATCAGCCTCCTTCACTGTTCCCCACTTCTCTCCCTGGCAGCAGCATTGAGAAAGGCAGCTGACACACTCTTGTAGCAGCTGGAACTCGATCAGGGGCTAGAACTCATGGAGGGACTTTGCCTTCCTTGTGGCAGGAGATGGCAAGGCAGGCAGGGCAAGGCACAACAGCTGGGCTGGGGCGACTCATGTTCTCTCCTCGGCCGGGCGCTGCTGGAGAGCAGGAGCAATTTGGTCTGGAATGGGACTGCTCCAATCCTTCCTGGCACTGTGCTGTGACTGTGGGCAACCAGCCCCGGAATTTGACCCAAGGCAGTCCAAGACTGCAGGACTCACCTTCTCCGAAGCAGGAAAAAAAGGAGAGAGAGAACCCATAAGGGAAGCCTCTGCACGTGCTGTCTCAGCTCTGTGGAAAAAACCCCAAGGGATAAGCAAGGCAAGAGACATGAGAGCAAACCAAAGGCAAGAGAGGGACTCTGCACAAGTCAGAGACCATGAGGCCAGAGCATGTTCAGCTTCCAAGAGCCAATTTTAAAACCCCTGGCACCCCCCAGCCTGTTTCAGGATACGCCTATGGGTCTTCAAGAGTAACAGTAACAATTTGGGCACAGGCAGATGTGGAATACAACACTTTGGGTTACCTAGGGCAATCTTACAGCATCCTGTGTTTTAGGAAAGAACATAAATGTCTCACAGGAAAGAAGAATTGTGTGTATCTTTCTAGAGCTGCCTATATTTATATGATATATCATACATGTACACAGGCACGCATGCATACAAAAGCAAAGGAAAAACAAATGCAGTTCTTCTGGTTAAAGATTTAGGGGTCAAATCCAAACTACATGGATACTTCTTTTTGTGAATAATTTATATGTTCTTTTTAGAGATAAAGTGTAGAAATATTTCACAAAACAGTAGCTGCCTTGCAGTTTCTATTCAGTTGTAAATATTGCTGTTGTTTCGCAGGTATATGTACTATTTAATGTTATAGCCTTTCTGTGAATTAGATTTCACAGTTTGAAACCCAGCTATTTCAGAATAATAAAATAAAGAACTAACAGAATCAAGACTTGGGGGATTTTTAGATTATATTTTGGGCACATTTTGCTTTATAGTTATTTTTATTTAATGGTTATTTTTATCGAGTTTAAACTGTAACCTTTGACCAGTCTCAAATATTTGATAGGAGAAAACAAGCTAGCAAAGAAAAATAATCCCCAAAACTATTTTAAGAAGGGCATTGTCAAATTGAAAGAAAAAATTCTTCATGGTGCTTATAAGAAATAATCTGATGTTTAAGTTACCAATATTGCTCAAAAGCAGAGAAGGAAATGATGCAAAAATGTCCAGAACAATACAGAGATGTATGTTTTTCTTAGAGGAGAACATGAGGAACATTAAAACTGATTAATATGCCTTTATTAGCACATTGCTTAGGTCCAAAGTGGGGTCTCAGGCACAAGGGTGAGTGCCCACACCATATATCAATACCTGTTATCAATCACTGCTGTGTAGCTTTGGCCGCCTGGGACTCTGCTGAAGAGTGGCAAGGGACCTGTATGCAAAGGGACCATTCCTGCTGTGCTGTCTCAATGCACCTGCAGGCTTCAAACCTGCAATGCAACTTTTACACCTGCACTACCTGGCTAGCTGGTATCACAAATCCCAAATTCGAGCACTATTTGACTGGCTTCAGTTTAAAGCTATTGAATGTATTGTCTTTCTCAAGAAATCGGGATGTCTCCGCAGTATCAATATTTTTCATATACAGACTTTAAAGTGGACTCAAAAATTTCTCTTTTTGTGGTTTTAACATCTAAACTGCAGTTAAAATTACATTCCTAAAAATCTTTTAATGGGGTGAATTTGATTTTTTTCTGGTATATCACTAGTGTGTAAGTATGACACTTTCATTTATTAGCTGAGCATATTGAGTTTAGAAAATGTGCACAATATTTTCCAGATTAAGCCTAGTAACCATGAAAAAGTTAATTCTGAGCTGGTTCTGAGTCAAAAATATGTGTTTTAAAAATTATTTACAGAGAAAATTGCAATTTCTTTCATGAAAAATAATGGGACCTTTTGAGAAAAAGATTAAAAAATAGTTGGAGTCTTATCTCTTTAACATTTATCCTCTAACAAACATGTCAGAATAGGTTACTTTCCTTCCAAATCCTTGCCTAAATCTTTCTGCAAATGGGTTAGAGCAACAGCTCAAATTTCTTCTTTTAGTATTATATTTTCTTTATTAAATATTTCCTGTTTCAAAAATTTTGCCTAATTTTCTTTGGTGCAGGCAATTTCTATAATGTATGTGTGTTGCCTTCCTTCTCTAAGACAGATTTAAATAATCTTGTTAAAATTCTGGGTTTGAAACCCATCAACAATTTCTCATTTTTAGGAGATAGTCTCTTAATCATTTTCCTTTCTTTTTTTTTAAGAAAACTGACCTCATTTTTGAAATCATTTGGGAAAAAAATAAAAGCTAAAATTCTTCATTCCTTTTCTCCTGTTTAATGTTATCTGTTTTGGTTTTCTTTTTGGCTTCATGCTTTATCCGTGTCATTCTACAGGGAAAGTAAAAATTGTAGAAACTTTGATTAAAATAAATTCATTGAATTTCCCTTTTCCCTAGACCTTTTCTGTGGAATCTATAGTAGGGAAGAATGATCTAGTCTTTTCACCGGTTGAGTTTGCTGGGTGTGGGGAAGGGAAGGTCACATCTGGAGGAGCACAGTAATTTTAAATCTCTAAAGCTCAAACACCATGGAAAGATTTTCACTCTCTGAGGTTAAACATGCTTAAAGAGCACAAATCTCAGCTGCTGGCAGAAATCCCTGCTCTGCAGAGGTATGTGAAGAAACAACTATTATCTGCTTTCTATGCATGCGACTACTCACTTTTCTGCATGTGGCTCATAATCATTTTATCATGAGTTTCTTGAGTGATAGGTCAAGAAAGGCTGACCAGGTTCTGATTTTTGGCTTTGGGGCTATTCCAGTAACTTTCATCTTGCAGTTCATTTTTTGAAACTAATTTGCAAGTAGCTTTCACAAAGAAGATGTATCACAGGCATTTTTCTTGGCTGTACTGAAATAATATCAAAATGCAAAACAATAAGCCTGGGTTTTATGCTGTCTAGATACATTATGTTTATAATTATTGTGACTTATTCATGGAAAATTAGGATTTTAATATGAACACATAGCATCTCCCCAGATTGGATTCGGAATAGAATGCCAAGTACTGGTCTAGACTTAGAAATTTTACTGGCTCACTTCAGTCTGTTAGTTAAGTGATATATTTTGCTGATGGAGCTATGCTGGAAGGAGGCCTGGGAGTTCTACCAGGAAAAGGTACTTTTGCCAGTATAGCTTTTATCCTTTTTTAAAGCAAAAGCAAAACCTATGGCAAAAAAACCCCTAAACCTTTTTTTTTTTTTTTTTTTTTTTTTTAAGTTTTGGCTGCTGTATCTATGCTTATAGGGTTTGTTTCCACTCCCTGGGGCATCACAGTCCTGTGTGCTGGTGGAGGCAGACAGTAGACTTGTCTGTAATCTTGTCTGACCTTATTCCCACAAATTACAGTGCATGTTGTCACACCTGTTTTAAAAGCCATCTGGGGATGACGACTCTCCAATAACCTGGTAATTGTATATGGAATGGAAACAGTAGTTTTTCCTTACTACAAGGAAAAAGAAGTTTACAATTTTCATCCAAGCCCAAAAGAAGTGTCTTATTTAGTTGCAGCTGAGTAGACTGTCACTTGCTTTTTGCTAAGATGTTGCACAGGAGCAGCCCAGCAATTCAGTCTCACTAAACCTTACCTCTAGTTTGCTGCTAAGGCCTTTCAGCCGCTCCCACCCACTCGTTTCAACTTTAATTTGATGCAATTAGAGCTGATTTTGCCATTGCTTTAAAGTGTCTAGACAATTCCATGCTCATATAAACGCTCCAACACTTCACACTGCTGCCTGTATTGTCTTACCTTTGTTCAAGTTTTGGCAAACAAATGCTACCCCGGAGATTTACTCGGTCAGATTTCATCATTTTGTCTGGTTAGGGCCTAAGCCAAGCAATCTGTACCCATGATATCTGCTGTTATCCTGCTCGGGTCAAGTAAGGTATGATTTCCTATTTTGCTTAAGCTAAAAAACGTGTGTTGAATCAAGACTGGAGAGACAGGTGAGCACAGGGTCTGCACAAGGGTCTGTAAGACACCTAGAGCTGTAATCTTAGATCAGTATTGGTTTAACTGTGTGATAAAGACCATACACTTAATTACTTTTTGTATGCATCAAACTTGCATTTTATGCATAAGTTACCTAGTAAATAAGTGCTCCTTTAAAAAAACAAATTGGTATTTCCTACTTTAATTCAATTTCAACTTTGAATGGAATTTATCCCTTATTTCTTATTCTTGTCAATGTTTGTTGTCTTTGCGAGGAGGGAAGGGGAGATTTAAATAGTTGAATGTAGTGATGCCATTTCAGAAAATAAGGATAGATGACTTTGCTTTCTGAAAGATTGCCAGCAATAACTAGATCAGAGATAGTTCACCCTCTCCTTCTTGAAAGTGACTTATGAGACAGTATTGAATGAGGTCAGATGGCCTTGAAGAAGAGCAAACCCACAGTGAAGCAAAGTAAGTGGAAACAACAAGGAAATCTTAGGAAATCATTTAAGACAGAAACTAAAAGCCATGGTGAAAGAAAGGAGCCTTCAGAATAATATTATTGACTAATTCAGCTCTATTATTTCTCATATACCACTTCATAATTTCAGTGTCATTTACCCAGTATCAAATGTGTACCAAGTACTGTGTACCAAAAATGCTGTACCAAATACTGCATTCACTGTACTAGCATAGTTTTAGTTTCCCATATTTGAGCCCGAAACAGTACACAAATTTGTTGTGCTATTTATGATTGTAGTAAAAAAAATTTTATTATTTTTATGTTATAAAAATAGATATCTTACTTCCGTTTTGATTTCATATAGCTAATTTCCAAGGTTTTCATTTTTTAGTTTCCCCAGTTTGTATTTGGGATTTTCATGATGAAATAATAATTTTTGTTCTCCTTTAAATAATTGCTTGCTTCTTCTAATATTACCAAAAAAAGGTAAAATCATACAAGACAAAGGATTATAATTTTCCTTCAAATTTTTCTAAAATGGAAATCTTACTCTTCAATCCACCTTTGAACTGGTACTTCTCTTTGAAGACTCTCTATCAAGCATCTACCACAGTAAAAAATGAATACCCTCCACAAATAAATCAATAATGAAAAAAAATTGCTCTATTATGTCATCTTTAAGCTCTGAGTCAGCTCAAATTACATTCTACCAGTTTGTAAAGGGAGAGAATGTGTAGACCCCTTCTTGCCAGTTGCCACTGACTCAGCTGCTAGATTTCTGGAGCACAAAGCTGACTTCAAGTAAGATATAGGTAGGAGAATGGTTTCTAAAGCTATTGTGAGAGAAGAAGTTCTTTTTTAGAAAAGCCAAGTCTTCATTTGTTTTTGTCTCAGATTAAATGTTTTCCTTTCTTTCATGATATGCTTTAGTGGATCTAATTGTTTCTACTTTTACAGTATGGACTAATTAAGAAAAATAACCAACCTTCCCCTAGAAACCCGAAGTCCTTTCCTAGTTTTCAATGTATTTTATTATGAACACTTCACAGGTCTATACCTGTCTCCTTCTTTTCATTAGCATTTTTCAAGACACTGAAGAGTTTCAAAGTTGCCATCTAACTGTATTTACAGTTTGACTCATATTCTGCTACCTTGTTTCTTGTTGCTTGACTACCTATTGAAATTTTTACTTGTCTTCCTAGTGATTATAGGATTTGATTTTTTACAACTTAGAGTTCATTGGTAATTTACACAGACACCATTTTCTAGGGAGATCTTTGAAACTCCTATATATACACATATATATTTTTTTTTTTTTTAAATAAGCTTTACTAAATCAAAGCAAAGACAATTCTGATGTAAATTGTCTGGGACCTCATATAGTTTTTGGTCATTCATTTTCTATTCATACTATGGACATGTCAGCTTTAGTCACACTGGTGTCCTACAGATCAACTACTGGGATAATCATTTCAGTTTGCTCCCAACATCTGGCTAGCAGCAGAGGCAGATAGATACCATATTAAAAGGATGTCTGTGCTGCTCAGCAAAATAGTGTATAGCTGTAATGGAACTTACTCCTCGATCAGAGGCCATATGGCCGTGTCATCCTGGCAGCCTGCCCGACTTACAGAGTTGTGCTGGGAGGCAGAGACCACAGATGACACAGGCAAGAAGTTGGTGCAGTCCCAGCCTCTGAGATGTAGAGGGGGAAGGCTGCACAGCATCATGATGGCCTGTCCCACAGAAAAGGGCAGAAAAATGGCCATGTACCTGATTTGTAGTGACAGAAATGCAGTGAACTTCGTGTGATGGGGTTGAGACAGTTTTACTCTTCATAGGGTTTGCAGAGGAAGATGCATGGACTGACTCCACAGCCCATGTATAGTAAAGTCAGTGGTGAGAGCCCTAGCCTCTGACAGTGATCAGGAATTTGGGCTGCTGCTGTGGCTAGGTTAGTAGATGTTTGGCTGTCCTGTATCAGCATATGGTGCACCACACTGCTGATGAAAGGGCTGAACAGCTTTTAGTGTCCTCAACCTGAATGGCCTGGTCATAAGACTAAAGCTACCTCATTATTAGTGTGTCCACTGTGTAGATCTGCCATCAGTATGCTGTCAGTCTTCTTGCAAACCACCATTGTTTTCTTCTTCCCACCCTGGCAAAGCTTTTATAAACAGTGAATGAACACCAATATAAAATCAGACCGAAAACTATAGAGCCTATTAAGAGAAATGCGGAAATATATCACTGACCCTGAAAACACAGTTGCCCTCTTCTCTAATGCTGGCTGCAGCAACACTGCTAAGGCTCAAAATGGTCTTGACAAGAAATACACTGTGAATTTCGTTTGCACACATCAGTTGTCCTATACTGGGGTCATTCTTTGACCACAGTGGTGGTGTGGTGTCCCACAACAATATTGTGGGTGTCAGATGAGCATTGTCACCTTAGTGAGGTCCTGCAAATCAGGCCACCAAAGTAATTGCCCAGAATTACTAACTACAGCTGGACAGAAGACGCATATATAATGATACTTTGAATTTTTACAGTATTTTTTTTCTTTCTGCCTTCAGTTAATATAGTTAATATATTCTAAGCCTCTTATTGACCAATGTTTTTCTCATGCTGTTGATATTTCTCTTCTCTTAATTATTAGTGTCGTCTTGGCAATGCTGAATTACCTTGGCTCATAGACCTTTAGGCTCCAATATACCAATTTCCTAGGACTTGTTTCTTCTTTTTTATATAAGATTTGATAAAGTCTGTCTGAAGCTAATTAAAATTTTTCAAAGGTTGACCTACTAAATCAGATGCTACTGATGTCATTATTCTTGATATTTATACATAAATCACTTCTAAGTATTTCGTATGTTTATGGACACAGCACATTGAGATAATTTTTGCTCTAGGAGCTTATCCTTCCATTTGTCAGTAAGTGGATGAAACAATTTCAGAAATTAATTTTAGCTGTAGTGATTACAGATTTACATCTGCTGACTATCTGATAAAACACATGTAAAAGACAGAATTTTTCTCATGGAAAAAGGAAATTTCTTTCGGAATTTGCTTCTAAAGACTCTTCTTAGTAGATAGACTGGCAAGCGGCAAGTCAATACATCTGCATAGTAGAAATCAACCTGAGAAAGGTAAAGCAAGTGCCAAAGACCCAAGATTTGCCTAAAGGCTAGAGTTTAGACATACCCTTGTTTATAGTTGACATGATGCCACAGAGCATTATGGTTGTTTGAAATAGCTTGCTTCCTTTTTATTGTGCTTACCTCCATGTTGCATTACACATGAAGCAGTTGCAAATGTTTTCTATATCCTTTAAAAAATTATTCAAGAGAGAATTACAGCGTTATGGGGTGCACATTCTGTAAAAGCCACAGTAGTTAGTCAACACCAGAGGATGTGCTGGTCAGTCTGGCCCTGCCCAATCACAACTTCTACATACTGCAGAAGGGAATAAAGTCCTGTGGTGCACATAAAAATTGTGCTGGGGAAAACAGTCTGGGTTATTCCTGTCTCAGGCAAAGGCAAACCGATTAGAGAGATTGCTTTTGCTCAAGTACCTGAGTGCACTTGGTGGATAATGTGAGAGGATTGGGAGGTCAAGTGCATGCCTCAAGGGGATTTGATTTTGAATGAAAATAGACAATTAATTAAATTAAATGAACTCAGTGGACCTTTTTGGGAATGGCCCACAGACTAAGGGAATCATATCTGTGTGTATACATATATATATATATCTCTCTCTCAAAAGACAGGAAAGGAGATGAGTTTAACTGGGATGTATTGGAAAATGTAGGACCTGGGCACTACCTGAATGCTACTTGCCAGCTGGGGTTAAACCATGACACAGGATGTGGTTTGGTCTTTTTCTTTTCTTTTCTTTTGGAGTGCACATAAAATAAATGGAGAAAGGATTGGCTCATCAGCCCATATTTCTTTTAGGCAAATCCCAAGAGACAAAAGCAGAAATCAACAGGAAATCAGGCCTCATTAATTCTGCTCTTCATGGAATTGCCTAGTTTTTAATCATATTTGTTTGGAGAGAAGAAATGGAAATAATAGGAAGAGGTTCTCAACCTTCATCTATTTCCAAGAAAGTCATATTGAGACAGAACCATAGTATTGAAGTTTTGGGTTGCATTGTAAGTATTTCGGGGAGTTCTGAGTATGTGAAAACAGGATGTGATGAACTTTCCTGATTTGAATACTCCACTGGAACAGTTATAATAGTAATAAGCATAATAATTCTGCTTAGCTTAAAAACTTTGAAACTGAGAAAACCACTGAGTATTCATTGTGAAATGTGCAGCTGATTGTATTTAAATAATATTATTACATGATAGGTAAAATTATATAAAATAGGATGGAAATTATTATCAAGGCATTTTACTACAGTTAGTTGGCATTAAAAATGAATACCATTTTACTACAGAGAAGGTTCTTCTAGAGCTAGTCTCTAGAGAATAATCACATCAGGATGGAAATTACATTCAAGAACAAAAACACATGCATGTGTGTGGCTCTGTAGGTGTTTGAGTGAGATTAAGAATGAAAGCGTATCGAGAATTTCTTCCCACTATCTTGCATTAATGTTAGAAATATATTTCTTGCCTGTAAGGCAGGAATTATGGGATTAACTCACCGCTTTTCTGCTCCTACATTCCCAAAGAGAAATGCAACAGGTTTGGGGTTTGAGGTTTTTTGTTGGTTTGTTTTGGAGTTTTTTAATAATAAAAGCAATATGGAGTTGAATCTGAAGATTAAATTAACAAATCTCCCAATAAGAAATTGAAATTAATGACTAGAAAAGAGCTGAGATACGAAAATATTAACTACTCTGAACCAGCTGAAATGAAACTGAGAAAATTCCCTCTCAGTCATTATCTCTGTAAAATAAACAAATAGGCTTTAAGAATCTGTGCATGGGTGTAGTGTTTTTGAAAGCACAGATAGTAATTAGTACTGGCTTAAGTCCAGAAGAATGCAACTACACACTGTGCAAAATCTTCACACAGGTGTGCCTGTATTTTGGTCCATACCACCTCAGCAACCCCAGCTTTCTCATAAGCTCAAACTGCCAGTCAAGCCCACGTGAATGTTCACTGAGATGTGAACAGTTCAGGTCAAAATGACCATATTCATTTTCAGTTGTGATCTGAGCAAAGATCTGGTGAACAGAAACTGTTCAGTACTGCTTTAACTAACGAAGATCACAAGCAAGACCTTGAGGTTATATGAGAGGAACCATTCAACATTAATCTTCTATAACTACAATTTAAAAAAGGGAAAAAATAACTGTGATGTAGGTTTCAGGCCTTAAAAAAAAAAATCTGTGTCAATACCCATTTGCTTTTGCTGGAGCCTACCCACAGTCTTTGAAAACTCTCAGCACTGTGCTGAGTTTTGGGGCTCTCATAGGTGAAAATGATATTGTGCGATATTTCAGAAAAGGGCTGCATATAGTGGAATGTTGCTTCAGAGAAATCCATATTACTGAATCTGTGTAACTTTTCTTCTGTGGAATTGCATCTCAAATCACAGATGGTTTTAGAAGAATTGCTGAATATGCT
Organism: Rhagologus leucostigma; assembly: GCA_013397725.1. Taxonomy (NCBI): domain Eukaryota; kingdom Metazoa; phylum Chordata; class Aves; order Passeriformes; genus Rhagologus; species Rhagologus leucostigma. Next base: position 1,120,932 of record VZTD01005732.1, read on the forward strand.
GTGTTCAGAATGTGATGGTCATATCCTGGACTCCTACATGTCTGCTCCTCGCTATTCACTGTAATTTGAGTTTGAAGTATAAATTCAGACAGATAATTACACATTTTTTTCCCAATCATTCACTGTGCTTTACTGAAACAATAGGTTTCCTATTTGACTAATTGAAAAAAAAAAATCATTAACTGCCGCCTCAATCAAATGGGACGGGCGAGCCAGGACAGACGCTCCATGAGCTTATATTATTTTATTTGCCTCATAAACTTGACAGGAGACCTCAGAGATAATACAAGCTCACGTTGCCAGCAAAAACCCAAGATTTCCTGGTTACAGAGCATTCTTAAAAGCTTTTCAGCCAATAGCAGTAGTTCTAGAGGTTACAGACAGCTGTTTCAACCAATCTTCTACATTGCACGTACACTTGTTAAAACAATACTTGCTTGTTTTATACCTTATATAACAAAGTATAATATTCCATTATTAAGCTTAACTTTATCTTTCTTTCTAAACATATTTTTTGCAACTTCTAAAAGTTCTCTCAGCTAGGCCTAGAAACATGGCTCTTTGTTCCTGTGTCCTTGTTCTAATGCATAATTGTATATTCTAATTGTATCTTCTTTTCATATTTTCTCAGGCAAAGCTGTTTCCTAGAATCTTTCTGCTTTATTCTTAAAACCTGCTTTTGTTTCTCACCCTTAGAAATCCCTTTACCTTTTTCTGTATTTCCTACAATTAACATCCTTGATTTTCAGCCAGGTCTAGGGAATGGAAAAGGGACCCTCAAGGTCAGTTCCATCATAACTGATTCTCATATATATTGAAGAGGACTAAATCCGAGACAGTCACCTAGAAGTGAACATTTATAGGGGGATTCATCTGCCGTATTTTTTACATCTCATCTTTAAGATGAGATAAATTAAACTCTTACCCTTCAGTCAGATGAATTCCATTCCCAAGCTAGATACTGGCTGCCTACATACAGGGTTTGAATCACACAGCATCTAGGAAAATGTACATGGTTTCAACTGTAGAACTGCTTAGGGAAGCAGCTAGTTGATCCTGAATATGCCCTGGAGTTGATGTATCTGAATTTCCTGAGTTCTCCTGGACTTACTAAGCAGGGTACCTGTGTCTGTAAGTTTCAGTGCCTAATCCCTTCCTCCCTGTCTCTTCTCCCCTAAATGTCAACACCCACATTCTTTTGGCTCACTCCTGTTTGCTGAAAACATGGCTTGTGAGCAGGATCCTACAATCATAGAAACAGTCACAGTGCTTGCCAAGGAAGATGAAGATTGAAGCAAAATTTTGTCCTAAGTCAAATCTGGGCCCAAGCTTGCACCTCCCGTGAGACTGGAGGTTATATTTTGCCCCTTGGCAAAGCTGAGCTGCTGGTTCAGACAAAAATGTAAGATTAATAATTTCAGAGGGAGTCTCTAAATGGGAGTTGTCAGAGCCCACTGAAGAGGGCATCTCAGCTGCAGCTGCAGTCTTGGAGGCTAAGCAACAGCTGTGAGACTAGCACTGGGAAAAGCCCCAGCCACTTTACACTTTTTATACATACTGTCTGTGTGGTATTTCATCTTTATTTTGTTGTGTTTACATTTACTTTTTCCCTGCTACAATTGCTGGTAACAGGGGAAAATCAATTTTTTTTTCCAGTATGGGAAACACTATGAGTGTTGTTGGGTTTTGAAAATTAAGTGTCAAACCCACAATACATAGTGAGCTAGAATACTGGCTTCTCTCGTAACAATGGCTTTTTATGCAAAGATATGGACACCAGTTGGTAGAATGATTTACTGTTTCACAAAAACTTGGAACAGTCTGTTTCATACTGAATGAAAAATGACACCCATGTACTGAAATGAAAAAGAACACTGAAAGCTTTCCAGCGGACATGCAATAAAACAGCAGGTAGCAGAGAACAAGAAGTGTTGTCCTTGCAAAGTAAATTCAATTCAGATGAAATTAATGTTTCCTCTGGAATTCAAAATATTTAAAGGTGTAAAAGTTTCTTTGCAGGTTTGAAACCTGGTACTTGCCATTACTGACATTCACAGAATTGTATTAAAATGATGGCCTTTTTTTCCGGATGGATGGTTAGCGTTTTATCTAAAAGCAGAATATATATATAGATATTCTTCTGAATTATGGCCCAGGAGAACTTATGCTTCAAACAAGGGATCTACTGCAACTGGAACAGGAAATCCCATTCTATTATCTTCAGTCTCCTGCAGATTTTTGAAATATTAGAAACCTGACCCCACCGTGGAACAGACCCTCCTAGGCTCTGCATGGGGAATGAAGCTGGAAGGAAGCTCCCATGAGTGTTAAACTTCCTTCAGTGTCCAGCTGAACAAAGAGGAGAAGAAACTGTGTAGTTTCTTTAGACAGATGTAAATTGTTTCCTAACTGATGTTGATATTGTTAGCTGCACACATACTGGCAGAGGAATAACACCTATATTACAACATAAAAGATTTGCTTTACTTTATAGTGACAGTACATTGGAGACCGGGCTGACATGTTGTATATCTCAGCATTGACTAGGCATACCTGCAATAACATATATTCAGCTAGTTAGATTGAAGCCTGAAAGGAGGCTTTAAAATTAGTTTTGCTACAGCAAACAAGGTGGTATAAAATATAAACTTACATGTGCAACACTGCTGTGCTTCCCACATTGCACTCTGAAAATGAAACTTGGATATTGCTGACAAGACATATCTATCAAATAGAGAAGCTCCAAGTAGATGAGCTTTGTTTGTCCTTCCCTCTTGTAATGAGGTAGTGATGTGAGCAGACAGAAGGGTGACTTGGTTAGAAGGGGAAAATTACCAAACAGAAGACACCTGCTGAAGTGCCAACGGAGAAAATGCCTGCCAGCCTGGGAGCTGAGATCCTGGGAATTAGACCCACGAACTAGAAGCATCCTTTAATATTGCAGCTGCCATGTTTGAAGTGCATCTGGGTATCCAGAAACCGATGACATCCTGAGATACCATCAGTAAGTGATAAAACAACAAACTGTCATTGCAACTTATCATCCAAAAAGATGAAAAACAGTCCGGAAAAAAGGGAAAACATCCTAAGAATGTAAGATTTCATAAATGCCATGGGCTGTTTTAACCGCAAGAAAAGAGAAAAAGCCTGGAAAAGTACAAATTGTTTTGAAGGAACAGAAAACATCATTCTCTATTGGCCAGCTCTAGTGAAAAATAAAAATCAGCAGCCCTGATTGGCTGATCAAAACGGTGGTGTCCTACATTCTCTTACATCTCTATCATATATAAATGACTTAATTTTTATTTAAAATGGAGCTTCTCTCCTTGAGAACTTCCTATGCTGCATGTACTTTCCCAAACTCTCCACACAAACTTCATGTGAGATCTTGGTGTCTCACCAGGAACAGTTCTGGCTGACCCTAGGCTTCATGTCATGGATCATCTTTGAAGTGAGGCTTTGTCTGTAACTATGCTGGATCCCCAGGACCCGATTCTGGGATCGTTTCAGTCTGTACTCCCATTTCTGGGATGGTTAGGCCATCCACTCTGGGATCAGTTTGATCTCCCCTCTAGGATCCTTTGGGCCTTTTTGACTAATGCAATTGAAACCAGTATTACTATGAACTTGCACATGTATGCATATACATAATTTATCATAAATTTATCTATGGTTATATCATCAATGTTTGCTTTACTCATCATAAGATGCCTCTTAGGCTATGACATGAACTTTATTTCACAGACGGTGAAATGTTAATTCTATTCTGTTCTGTAGTATACATCAATGATAGTATCACTATTACAACAAAGAACAGAAAAATAATTATGAAATACTGAACTTTATAGTACAATTAATATGTTTAATGCAAGTTTAATAGGAGAACTGAAGATGAAATGGTGGTATTTTCCTACTACTAACTGAACTCCCTTTTCTAATATTTAGTCAAGACTAGTGACTGTCAATTCAGTGAATCTTAAAGCCAGCAGAGAGAAAATTATGTAAGTATTGGCTAATCCCTCTGAAAAAAATACCATCATATAATACATAATGTTTAATTGCTTCTATCTATGCGACCACATACTCTAATTTTTATTAACTCCTAGCAGACCAGATGCAGAAAAGCATGAGATCAGTAGAGATTTCTGGTAGGAGAATATTTCATTTTTTTATTTTATTTTATTCAGAATATTGAAACCATTTTTTTCCCAAAAGGAGGGAATTTTAAGGTTATTTACATATCTAAACTACCAAATTAAACAGGGATTATACAGCTAAGTATTTTCTGCAATCTGATTATTCCCTTCAATTGTAATGCTAATTTCTTTTTTCCATTTCTCTTTCATACAAAAACTTACGAAGAAAGAGAGGAATTTAAGATCAAGCGAATTACGGCTAAACAATATGAAACAAGTTATTCTGGTCACTTAACAGCAATTTTAATGTAATGGAATGTTTACTCTCTCATTCAGAGCAGATTACACAACATCATGGGTAATGAATAGTTACAAATTGCCTTTGAGTCTAATAAAAATTGGAGAGTGTAATTGCTTTCCAGTTTGTAATAAAATATTAATTTTTGTTCATTTACAGTTGTTTTGGGGAAGAAAAATTACTACCGTCTTAAGGCCACATTCCTCTCTTTCCCCACACTTGGCACAAGTGTTGCTGACATTTTAGCAATAATGAGTGTTTGGCAACATATCTTCAGAAGGATCAAACAATATCTTACAACCAGAGAAGTTCTCATGACAGATGTCTAACTGAAAGCTTTGTCCTGGCTGACAACATATGCATCTATTGTCTGGTTAAATCTAAGCTAATCTACTTAAATCTAAATATTTAAAATCAGAATTTTTGGAGGTCAATCAGGATTTTAAATGATGAATGCTTCTCTGCAATGCTATGTTTTGCAAGAAACCTCTCCCCAGGTCTTCATATAGTTTCTACTGCTAGAAGGAAATATTTCTTTCGGAAATGGAGGGTAATTTCCTAAGTCTTCATGTCACTTTCGGCTCCTCAGCTGAATGAACAGCGAGATATTGCTGTACAACTTACTATATTATCAATGATACAAATCACATTGTTGTAAATATTCATAGAATATTTACCACATAGATTAAGAGTGCAACATAACTTTTCCTCAAATAGTGTCCTAGTAGCACTTATACTGGGAAAAAAATGCCATAATGAGGGGTTTCCTGCAGATCTGACCTATAAAAATAATTAAAAACTCCCCAAACCCTCTACTTTCTGAATTGGAATGGAGTTGTTAATGTTAAGAATTCTGAAGAGAAGAATATAGGGATACTCGATCTGAAGCTGTCTGAAGACATCTGGTGTCCCAGGAGCCACGTTGCAGGAACTAAATTCTATGTTAGGGACACTGAAAGCCCTGAGATATCCTTTTCTGGCCTTTTAGTACTATGCATGAGATCCCGTGGTGCAAGCTGGTCCCAGTAACTTGCCAGACGACCTGGAAGGAATTCAGGCAGAGAACAGATGCAGATGAGGTACTCAGATATTTACGTAGAAACTAATCACCATTCTCCTTGTCATAGTGAATATTTAAACGTTTTCTGTGAGTAGAAGATGATCAGCAAGCAAAGCAGGGCTTATCCCAGAATACTTCCACTTTATTGAATCATGTAGTCCTTGTGTATTTTCAACTGCGTACAATATTCTAGATCTGAATACTAATAGCCTAATTCTAGATAGGACTTATCAGACTGATCCCTATCAACAGAGTTGTGGAGAGAAAGAAAAGGAAAGGCAGAGAGGTACATCCCCTGCTCTATGGGTTTAGGCCCTTTTTGCAAAGCACTGTTTGGCTGAATGAATTCAGAAAACTTCATTCAAATTTATGGATATTTCTGAGGTGCCTAAATCCACATTTTTTTAGTGAAAAAAATATAATGTAAGTCAGTTCCAGCTCAGTATTTAGCCTGTCACCACAAATATCTGACTCTTCAATATTTCCCTAAATAGATACATTAGTATCCAGCAGAGAGGAGAGAAACAAAGAAGGGAATTGGTGGGAAATCAGAAAGAAGATCTAAGTTGGTTTTATATCTTGTTTTTTGTACAAAAGCTGTCCCATGAATAGGAAATTGAAACCAAGTGATTCAATAGCACTCATTTCAGAGTTTGTTGTGTACACTTATCTAAAAACTTCAGCATTGTGGAGTCATTCTGGGCAACACCACTTCCACTGTTTTCCGGGATTTCATTATAACTGTAGGCATTTGTATAGTGGATTAGATGATAATACATTAGGAGATCAAGGAGAAAGATAAACTTAAAGAAATACTTTTGAGGGATTTGTAATACACAAAGGGATTAGGTGTCTTAGCATTGGTCAAATTCTGGATAGCATTTTCTCATAACCTCTAGGAAGCTCTGTTTTGTTGTTTTGCTGGAGTCACAGACTTACCACATTACTCAGTATTTCTGTTTATATCAAAGAATCTTTGTGGATCACAAACTCAGACTAGGTGGCATCCATGGTTAAAAAGAGCAGGAGTATATATCTTGCCTTACAATAAAAAAATTTATAGAAGCAGGTGCTGGCATTTAAAGTGTACGATATGGTCTGAGTAGAGCTCCTTGAGATGAGGAATGCCACATCTGAACCAGCACTGCCATACTTATTTAACCGAGTTTCATGTCTGGGAAGAAATTAAGAAAATCTCAGGTTCAGTTTCTCTTGATCAGGGCTCTTTAATAGCCAACAAATTTTAAACATCAAGTAAAAATGTTTTTCATATATACACTTTGCTCTTGCATCTCTACATAATACTCCCAGATTTTTCTGTTAAAAAAAAAAAAAAAGGAGTCAGTAACAACACAATTAATTTACTGATTGTGTAAATTAAATTGGGCATATTTCTGGAAATAAATAAAGATTACAAGCTAGGTAAAATACTGGTTTTTATTAATCAAGAAGGAAAAATTGAATAGGCAAAAACCAGAGCATATAATGTGAGTACCAGAAGCCAGTGCTGTGAGAACTATTGGAAGGTAGTTGAGCATCACATGCTGATGAGTCAGGGTGAAGAGCTAAATCAGTTTCAAACTTATGCAAAAGATGCCACAAAGTTTAATTTACTACAGAGAGGTTACACTCTGGTAGCAGCTGTGCTACCAGTGAGTCAGAAACATGAAGAGAAATACAGCAGCAGCCAAAGGAGCAGAACTGTTCTTCAGTGGAAAGAAGACATGAGGGAAAACTAGGAAAAGAAGAGGAGGAGAATCAGGAGGTAGAAATAACTAGCAGCTCAACAGCTATGGCAGCTCTCAACTTGAACTCCCTTATACAAAAAATGACACAAGTGCTTACCTCTTGAAGAATGGTACACTGTCATTTCACTTTCATTCATGCCATTCAATCTGCCTGCAGACATATTTACATTCAAATCACTTCATTCGTCCTGCTACAAATAGTGCTTGTTTGGGATTTTGTTTATTCCGCAGCATTACCTCGAAAAAAAAGGTTTTTAAGATATGTTCTCTTAGGTAAACCTCCCTTTAAGGGAGGATTACAGCCAGTTCCTGGTCGTAATGAATTACACGCTTGTGCAAAGGACAGCTGTTTCTTGGAGTATCCAGTAGACTTTGTAAATGTTTTGTCCCCCATGTGTTCAAAGGGACAGATAACTCTTTACCATGCTGTTCTACCAGAATTCAAAATTGTGATATATCGTAGCTTAACGTGAATAAGATGATCCCTGTTTGTTCGTAAGTAGAGGAGAGCAAAATCAGCAGTTGAAGGACTGTTTGGCCATGGTAAGGGACAAAACTAGTTTTGACAGCAGGCAGAACACAGAAAGCAAGTTTTAGAGAGGAGAGACTGGGTTGTCTAACTGTTCGGATATGAGTGTGATCTGATTATCTGATCCTTGCTATTGTCAGTGGTGATCTAGAGCTCAATACAATTGCCCTTTATTTTTAACTTCATAAAGAAATATCAGGAGTTTTTCAGAAACCAGGGACATTTTAGGCTACTACCTCACCTCATGACAATATGAACTTGCCCAAGAATCGGGCTGCCTAGATGTTCTCAATGAGTTTATGTACTCTACAGTGGGCTTCTCAGAGTAGAGAAGACTTTGTTAAGGAAAGAAAAATCTCAGAATTTCCTGAATACTTCTGGAGTCTGATGAATAGTTGTGTGTAGGGGTAATATATAACTGAATTACAGACTTATGCTCTGATTTCTTTTTCACATACAAGATTGCCTTAGGTAAATAAATTGTTCATTTGTGTCAAAACAGAGAAGTAAAAGCTTATGGACATTGGCCAACATGAACGTAATATTTCTTTATTATGCTATTACTTTCCAAGGAAGACACTTCCACATAAATCTAAGATGTTAAGAAATAGCTGGAAGGGAGACCAGAGGACAGTCATTTCACGCAGCATATATCTTAGCCAAACGAGAGCGTTTCTTGGTGCTTAATAACTCACTGTGAGCTATATTTAGTTGAAAACAAACATTAAAAAGGCAGAGAAGAGAGTTATGCCAGCCCTGAGATATTATCAAGACCTAATAATGAACTAATTTGCTATTAAAAACAAATGTGGTTACAGACTTCACCTGCATTAATAAATGTAACTCCTTTTTTTGGTATAAAATAAGAAACATGCAGCCTTAATATAGTCTGTGGGTTCAGCTATAAACAGTGGGTTGTATCTCAGAGACACAATTCTCATACAACAAGTTTGTATTTTGCTTATATATTTTGACAGATGTTTCTAATTTCTAAGCTATATGCCCTGGATAGCTGTCTAAATCATTGTATTTTTCATGGTTCTTTGCTGAGAGCCTAAAACAACAATTTGCATCTTTCCATCCACTACTGTGGAACTGGCAGTGTGCTTGTCCATCATTCCCTGATGGAGAAGAATGGAGAAAATTCAACAGAGTAAGTTCTGTGTCAATCTGTGTCAAGACAATATCTGCACTTCCCCATGAGCATGCAGCCCTAGATAAAGGTGCTTGAAAACAGCAGTTCTTTGGGTTCGTAGCCCTGAGCTGGGATGACACCTCTCTCCGGCTTTCAAGTCTGGACACAGGACAAAAGGACTGCCATCTGAAGGGCACTCTTGTATCCGTAGCCAGACTATTCCTGCCTGGACAGAGGACATGTGGCAATGGATGAACCTTTTCAAAGAATATGTGGGAATCACAGCACCCTGCTTCCATGCTCTCAGGCTCTGAGTGCAGCTCACGGCCCTGCTATCCTTCCCAGCTCCTTGGGCACAGGCTGCCTCTGCTCCAGCCAGCGCTGCTGCAGCCTGGTCGGGGAACCTGGGCTCACACCACTGGGAAACACCTGGGACAGAAAGAGAGGGGAGTTTCACTTGGGCAACTTCACAGCTCCCATTTTCTTGGGAACTGCATCTGTGACCAGATCCTCAGCCTTGGTCCTTGCCTGGGCTACATCACAGTCTGTGCCCAACCTTGTACCTGCTGTCCATCACCTACTGCCCCCACTGGACTTCACACCTGACTGAATCATCACTGTGGTCTTGCCAGGTGTTTGCAGAGCTCTGGGCTGGGCATGGTCACAATCCCTGTCCCTTCCCTGCCCCCTTGGTGGGTGCTTCTGGATGGACCATGGAAGAGCACAATGTCAACCTTTTGGCCACCCTGAGCTCCCAACTCCCTCTCATGGGAGCCATCTACTGCAGCATCCTGACATGTTCAGAGGTGAATGGTCAGATCAGAGAGAGATACTAGGGTTATTTTCTCTCTTCTGCCCTTGGAGCACATCATTCCACACTTGCAAAATCAGAAAGAAATGTGAGCTTGGTAAGGCTAGATAGAGAATCCCAGAAAGAATAAATGTTTAAATAAATTAATTTTAATTTATTTAAATTAAATAAAGAGGAGAAGAAGATTCAGTTTATTCCCCTGCTCTGAAGATGACTTGAGCTCTTGGTGGTAAGCAGTTAATGGACAAGGAGATAGACCTGGGTACCTCCCAAAAAGGGACTCCTGCCTAGTGAGTGGTTTCCCAGGCCCCCCTGAGGACTGTGTAGAATGTGGCAGTGGGGACATTGTGAAAGTCTGTATCTCCTCAGGTCAAGGAAGACCTGATATCTGTTCTGTTATACGGAAGAAACTTCTAGAATTAGTTGATTATGATAAAGAAAGAGAGGAAAAAGACCCACGAGCCCCAGAGAAGGCCAGAGCGGAAGGAATCCTCTTTGCCTAAGGATTTCCTCCTCACCAGAGGCAGGGGGGAGTGCTGCTTTTAGGTAAATCTCCCTACAGCATTGAAATTGATTCAAAACCCACTGTGAGACTAAACTCTTTCTACATGTTCTTGTCCTGCACAGAGCCTGTGTATCTGGTAACATGATTTTCTCCCTATTTAGGATCTAGGTATTGCAGTACTTACTGCTGCAGTCAGCATCTAAGCCTCATTTTGGTTTCATACTCTTATTTCTGTGTTAATAACGTAGTGTTTGAATGAGAACATGGCCACGAATCCTAACTATGGTATCTTTGTCCTCTCTTACTCACATGGATGAGGATTCTAAGATGAGCATTTGGAGTTCTTACTTCAATAATGAGTAAACTGGAGCTATTTCCCTGCTCAGGGAGGTGCCCAATGCCTGGGGCTGGGGCTCCCTGGTGCCCCACGCTGTAGTTCCTGGCTGAGGTTGGGATGGCCCTGAGTGCCAGGCCCTGCCCTGCTGTCCTGGGGGTTCCCACAGCCCTCAGGGAGATCTCAGCCCCCATGGGGCGCTGGCAGGCATATGCCTAACGTGACATCTGTGACAGTTTCTTACCCCCAAAAATATTAAAAAAAAAAATTATACTAGAGTCAAGGTTTAATTAATTCTGTTCAAACCTGAGACAGACACACCCCTTTGACTCCTATACAGAAACCATACCCCTTATGTAGAGACAGATGAGAAATTTCTTGGCTGTCTGAAATTTCCCTGCACTAGATTGCTGCTCTTTTTAGAACTGCAGATGGTTATCGGAGTGGATTGCACTTTACAGCTCAAAATTAAGGAGAACCAAATAAATGTGTGCATTAGGCCATTACATTCCTCTCTTTTCAGTTTCCAGGCTGTGATGACCCCCATATAAGGAAATTAATCAAATTTTCAATACTGCGGAGAATGCCAATGCAAAGCATAAGTGGGGAAATGACCTGTGAGATTACCTAGTCTGCCTCCCTGCCACTGCAACGTCGTTACTGTGAACATGTTTTATTCATACTGTCTCCAGACTCAGACAATATCCTATATCCTGATTTCCTAGTATTTTAAACAATGGGAGTTTTGCTCCTCTGGGGAATAATTGAGCTTAAGTGGCCTTCATTAGAAGTTTTTAACCATTAAACTAAATTTTATTTTGCCCACACTACTATTAAATTGAAAAAGGCCATTTTGCATGAGAAATAATACCTTAAATGAACAATAAAGGTGCTTGGGTTTTATTTCTGCAAATTTGGGAAAAACTCTGAAGACAAAAAAAAATGAAGAATTCAACATGAATAAGAGCTTAGGCTAGATTTTATAATCAACCTAGTTAATCAGAAAATCAATATGTGACCACAGTGTACCATTTTTTAGATATGTTTTTTGAAAAATTTTATTTCAATGTTCAGAAACTGCAGCATGTTTCGGTGCTCTAAGAAGTAAAATCTGTACGTTTGCAGAGGTACCCGTGAGATAAAGCTGAGTCTGGACAACCTTTACTCTTGAAATGCATTAGAAGAAAAGAAAATTGAATTTAAATGTTTACATGGAGTTTGCTAACATGTCTATGAGAAAAAATGTTTTTTACTTGTAAGCTGAGCAAATGTAATATGGTATCACTGAAATGCAATAAAAAACCACAATGCATTTTATAGTCACTTTTTAGAGCAGAACCACATGTTAAGTATTTACATGAGAGTCTGCAACAGTTCCTGGGCTGAAAGTGTTTATTAGGTACCACTGGCTTGATTCTGCTTTCCTTGCATCTTGTGTAGTCATTTGCACCTGTGCAATGATGCATTCCACTTCACATTATGTGCTTTTTTATGAAGTTTTGTCAGCACAAAGGGGTCATGAAGTCAGTCAATATAATCATTGAAGAATACTTTTAGACTCTGCATGGTGTGCAATCATCTTAAAGGTCTTTTATCACTCCTCTTCATAAGCCTGTAAATACAAACCATAAATCTATAATTACAGAAAAGGGCAGTTGACTACAATATTGAAGTATGTGAGGCAAGTGAAAACTAGACCCACTGAATGGAACAACAGATCTAGTACAGATCTTCTGATTGCATTTTCCTGCTGCTTCCATGTCCTGAAAGATGCCAAGATTCTGTTTGGTTTGGGAAAGATAAAGTGGTAGGAGAGGCTGCAGATAGTCTTTACTCCTGAAGACTAGCTGAGCCAGATCATTCCCAAGTGGAAGAACTTAATACATAACCTCCATATTAATCCAGTAACGTCTGATCCCTTTAAAGGCTTTGGCTCAGTTTTCCTTCAAACTCATTCCAGAGTTTTTATCTGTTTGCCTCTCTTGCTGTCTTTAGAAAGTCTATGTATATTTTTTTAATGATGTCTTAGGGTAATTTGCAATCCCAGAGGTATAAAAATGAAACACGTTTAATACATTACCTTCAAAACTTTTTATGCCATCAAAATTTCATGAGACACATTTTGTTTTAATTTTTATATCTATATAGAAGAAACCATCAAAGGTACCTGGTAGCCAATGACAGGGACAACAGAGACAAAAAGGGTGAACTTGTCTGCAAGGAACAGATGATGGGTCTGGCTTTAACGACTGCACCTTGCTTCTGAACTGCCTAATGCTTCACTAACGACTGATTTAAATTCAAGAATTTCTGTTGTAGCTGAACTGAGCATCTCATTTGACTTTGGTAAGTGAAACTTTTACATTAAAACATATCAAGGGAGTATCCTTGGACTCAAGTGAGTAAGACAGCCATTTGTGGGCCCATATTCCTTCTATAAGCCAGCTGTTGCTGGAAAAGACTTCACACAGCTGCTCCTGAATTTTTTTCCTTTTGCGTATAGACCAGAAGACTCATACTTAACAGTGGAAAGAAGGAGCAAACCCAAGATTTTTGCAACAGTAAGTTCTGCAAGCAGGAGTAACTAATTTGAACTAGATGGTAAAACATTTGTGGTGTAAGCTTTGAGGAGTTGAAAATATCCTCATTGTTGACATTTCAATGAGCCCAAGGATGCGTGAGATTTGAGCTTTAAAAACCCTTTGAAGTCCTTCTCAGAATAACAAATAGCTCAGGGAAAAAGACAAGCGTCTGAGATGCAGGAGGTCCACTTTGGCATTCTTGAATTCAAAGCAGACACAGAAGCATCAGTTGTATGTATGTCACAGGGTATCTTGACCACCACATTTTAGTTATTTGCATTTGTTACCTCCTCACCAGAGGCCAGAATATCATTCTACCAGTAGGAAGATTGAGCATTATAAGAAATATTGAGAAGCATTATAAGAAAGAGAAAGAATGTGGGAATTTTGTCAAATAAAAAAACATATGGGAGGTCCATACTGATCTAATTTCTGCCTTATAACCAAAGCAAAAGGAAAAAGAATATTGATATGACAAATGAGTGAAAGCTGTTGGTATAATGTCAAATTTCTAAGTAATGTAAACAAAAGCTAGCCTGTGGTCACAGAAGAATGTCAAACAGCAATACATCATAGAACTCCATCATGATAGCTCTCAGCCCTGCCTGTGCAGCTTTCCCATCAACGCTGTAAAAAACTGAGACAATTCAGCCTCCTATTTAAGGGCTTATAGACAAGGAAATGGAGCTCCAGCTTTAGAAGAAAACAAAAGAGTGGATCCTCTCTCACCAATGCTGATATCAAATATGCAATCTGCTCTAGAGACTCACGTGATGGCCAGTGCTGGTTCTGGCAAGATTTTGCCAATTCTGCCCTCAGTATAGTAACTCAAGGGTGGTCGATGTCCACTTCTCTCATGAGATCCACTCTGCTGACAAGCAGCAGATCAAAGAGAACACCTTTCCTAGTCTGCTCCCTTAGATCTGTTCCATAAAGTTGTCATCGAGATTTTGAGGTATCTTCTGGCCTGGGTTGTGTTGGTATACCTTTGCAAAAACTAAATTCCCTCAGCTGCTTTATTTTTAACATAATTTTAACAGTTTTCTTGTGTCAATCACTTTCTTACTGCTTAAACACAATTTCATCAAATTTTTTGGCCTTTTGGAGTTTGTGAGATTGTTGAATCAATATAACTGCAACCTCTTCAGCTGTAGAATTGCTCTTGAAGATTTAGAGTCCCAGGTACTCCTGAAAAGCAGTCAAACATTTGCATCTTTTGCAGTGGGTTACAGGCCAATTAGAGTTTAAAACAGTCACTGATGATATCCAGGAGTTTGTTCTTTATACTGCAGCCACATGGTATTTTCCCAGTCCACATGGGTTTCCACAGTGCTTTCTGGTTTCAGTGCTTTTCATTGCTCTCTGTTGAAGTTGTTGGTGTCATTTGTACATGTAGCTGATAAATAGAAACTTAAATTGTACTTCTCCTATCATGTTAACTACTGAGATGATTAGGGGTTTTTTTCATTTGATTTTGTTCTAGGTGCTTTGTAACAGAGAAGTAATCTAACATGGGCATGGCCCACATTTTCTTTCCTTTTTATCTAGATGAAACAGCATGGTTTACCAATAATGAAATGTGCTTTTCTGCATCTGCCTTTTTACTTCTCCTTTTCACTTTAAAGCACAATCATGACCCCCTTGATTTTAAGTGCTTGTAGTGTAGTTCACATACAGTCTGTTCTTTCTGTGCAGACAGTTTAATCCAGAAATTTTCTTAACACCTTACGTGTTTATTTAATGTAGCTAAACTGAACTGACTAATGGACTGACAAATTCAAAGAATAAACAATAACAAGGAAAAAAGACCTATGCATTGATACACCCAGATACTGATCATACAAGATTTACTGACATACAGAAAATGACTCAAATAAAAAAAATTTAAATTCAAACTCTGATAGAGAGTTCAGATAGTCAAGCGTGCCTGTTTTTGATGTCTTCTCACAGGAAGAAAGCCTCGTTATTTTTAAAATATGTTCCCAGACTGGCTTGCCAAATACTATGCTTTCTTAACACGAAAGAAGATGCAATAGTGTATAAAATACTATAAAATAGCCTAGTTCTGTTTGATTTTCAGTTTCCTTATAGTTTCCCACAGTCATTTTGGGAGAGTTACTATCATACTATGGCACAATATTCTGTATGAAATATTCCTGTTCCAGGTAGAAAACAAAACTTTGCCTGACTGATCACAGCCACCTGCCTACATACTCACAGTACTCATACACACGGGGTACTACAGTTTCTAAATGTCGTAGTGTGTCTTTCTTGCAGATTTTGATGCAAAATTTTTGAATTTTTTCTGAATAATGAAAATCAAAATAATACCTTGTGAGTAATGAGGGTGACCAATTATTAGAAAAGAACATGTATATTTTATGTTAGGAAAAAATTTTCAAATTATTTGTGACTGGTCACTGAAAATCATCTCAGTCAAAAGGTGAGATTTTGATATAACTATCGTTATCTTGTAAGATTTATCCACTTGAAACTGGACCACATTTATGGAAACAATCATTGCTTCATAGAGAACTAGCAAGAAGCTTAGTCATTTGGCAAAAGATGACCACAACAAATGGAATTGTTTCATGATGCATGGAGCATTGAAATATCCTGTCTGTATTAAGTTAAAGAAAAATAAAACATAAGAAGCCTGCATTCTACATTATTTTTCTGCTGTTTTCTGATGAAGCTGATTTATATCATTATCAGCTGTCCAAAGTGACATTATGCCTTGAGTATTTTCTGCTGGTTTGTGCTGTGGACAATAAACACTAGAAATTAAAAGAGACTTTGAGGCTACTAATAGCATTTCATTTTGCAGTTGCGGAACACACGGTTTTTGTTTGTGTTGTACGTGCTCAATGATTGCTGACAGGTTATTCACTTCTTGATATTCTACTGCATTTTGATGATGTGAAAGGTCTTGCAGTCTTTGAAGCTTAAAGGCATATTATCAGCCACACTCTTAATAGACTCAGAATAGATGGAAATCCTCTATTTTTACAGAAATGAGACAGGACATTGTAGGCATCCCAGCTGGCATGAAAAAGCAAGATGCTGAAAAGGAAATAGTCTTACTAACCCTGCATGGATTGCAAGTTCTCTGGGTGGAATTATTTTCACTAATCAAATAAAGATCCTTCTAAATACTTTCTGAAACTAATGAAATTTACTAGAGAAAGAGAAAAAATGTTGAATATTACCACTGAGAATTCAGACATAAAGAAAAATATTTGCCACACTTTAAGTTCATATAAACTGACCATGAACTGTCATCTTAGACACAAAAGATTTCATTCTGCTGTGTGTATAGTCTCATAGTAACAGATTTGCTTGCAAAATGTATTCAGAACTTAGCACAATAGAGATTTGAGTAGAAAGGATATGAGTGGTTTAAAATATGTACCTAGAGTCTACTGAGAGACATCATGGGTGGCAACATTTTCAATTTTTGTCTCTGCAGACATGATAGGGACCAGTTTGTGAAGGCATGACAGCAGAGAACAGTGAAATATGTAGAATGTTTCTTCTCCTTGGCATGCATCGTATTCTGACTGTCCCTACTGCTCCCATAATACTGAGCTTTGAAGGAAAAGTTCAAGATATCCAGAGAAGGCAAAGAGAAAGGTCTTCATATGCTTTCTAATTGCTGAGACAGTCCTCCTGGTACACAGTACTTTTAAAATCTGTCCGCACACTGACAGTCTTGTGAATCGAGGAAGAAAACTTCACTTGAATCTGATATATCTTACAAAGAAAGCAAATACTTCTAAAGGAAGCAGGAAAAAGTGAGTCAATGTTTTTTTGCATGCAGAAAAAAACCTTATGGGACATATATGTTGTTATCAGATTTTTTTTGCTTCTGTGATAGTGTAACTTGTTATGAGCTTGCTATTGTTCTGGAAATGAGAACTCCAAGCAGATTTTTATTGCTGTGTTTTCTATGCAAATCACAGTAGTGTGAGTGACTATAGATTTCTAATGATGCTGACTGTCTTATACACTGTTAACCAGAGGTTAGGAACAGCAGCGAACTCTGGAACTCATCTACCAGGGCTTTGACTTCAATGTGCCCAAACAGGAGATCATCAACAGTGCTGAAAATTGAGCTAGTGGCTCAAGACAGGTGTCTGAGTACCTTGATGGAACCTTTCCCAGAAATGGGGTTAATAAATGGTAACTGGGATTTTGAGGTTATTCACCAATCACGTAATATATGTCATACGGCAACGAATAAACTTTTTCCCTCCTTTATTCATATTTGTGTCTGTAATTCACTGAAGTGGTAGCCTTTGAGCATGAGTCAGAAGTTCAAGAATGGTGTTCACATGTACGTGTAAATCAGCACTAAATAAAAGGAAAAAGAAAAATTAAAACTTTTCTGAAAGAGTAGCTATGAGGCAAATACTGAAAGTGAGGATGGAGAAAATGCAGAAAATACATTTTTTTAATATAAATCAGGTAGAGGAATAAAATCACACTGATGAAATGGAATCATTAAGACAAGAGCAGTGGTAGGAGGCAGTTAAGCACAAAAAGACATAAGAGGAAACTCATACTTTTTCCACAAATGGATAATAAGCACAATTGATTTACTTGATGTCTCTGCTGATAAAAGTACATGAATCAGTTTAATAGTGGCAACTTGGTGCAACCCCATTTTGGAATGCTATAAAAAAGTTCAAAGAAGGTGATGTTTAGTTATTTGCTCTGGAATTTCAAATTTAAAAAAAAAGCAAAACATGACAACAACAACAACAAACGACAACAACAACCTTCCATTATAAAACTGATCTTATTAGACTTCATGAACTATTTTAGGAAATAATGATGAATAATTACAAAGTAGTACAAGCTGTGGTTTTAATGAAGTTATTCTGTCTGGAAGCCTTGCAGTGAACACAACCAAACTGCCAGGTGAGTTCCACAAAGGTAAATTGCAACTGGCACAGACAAAATGGAGTCATCTCATGATGTTTTGAGTAGTGTGTTTATGCTGGTGCACAGTTTAGTGCTAATCTCACCCAAATCAAAGGTTGACTGCTGGAGTAAAAGCTCATGAAATCTCCTGGAGTGCCAACAATGCTCACACCAGCTACTTGAAAGATTCCTTATGTGAAAACAATACTTTATTTGTGTGCTTAAGTCTGACTCACAGACAAAATGCTCAAACAATCTATCAGTTTATCTTGCTTTCTCTTAGATCTGACTAATGCCCAGCAGAATAATCATTATTCATAGAATTCTGTTAGCAAAATTTTAAAATCTTAAAAAAAATTACATATGTGCAACACATCAGTGATTGTCAACCTTGGTGTGAATAAAGATTCATATAACCATATCAAGGCTGATATCAAAGATGTGTCTACAACTGTAGAAATTAAAGCAATGTTTCAGCTGTGTTTTTATGGTATATGTGTACTGCCCTGTCACCCTGAGTTTTGCAGTCTTTTGATGTTTTCATTTCTGTGATGGAGTTCTCACACACTTTCTGTAAATACAGTTAATGTTCTCATGCACTTTCTGTAAACATAGTTGTGTTTAGCTAACAGTCCTCTTTTGTTTTCATTCCTTCTCCTGAGGCAGAGAAAGAATGATGGTGTTTTCGTTTGACCAGTGTAGTTGGAGAGGTGGTAACCTCATCCTCCAATCCACGGTCATTCCTAGGAACCCATGTATATGTTGTAAAATAAACAACGAGGCTTTGGTGGCTTCTCCTTCTGTCCTGAGCTGAGCTGGGTCTGCGTAGTTCTTTCATGTCTGAGTACGACACTGCCCCAGTTTTTTTCTTTTTTAAAGCCTGATTTCACTTTCATGGAAACACACCCATATTTGCAGAAATTCAGTTCTAATATTTTGGAGTTTTGTGGATTATACATACATATTATATGAAGGGTGCTGGAAGTATATAAGATGAGTATATAAGATGGAAATATATAAGATGAAGTATATATGCTGGAAGTATATAAGATGAAGTTTGCTACAAACTTTTCTAATTTTCATCTCCCTAAACCAGATATTCACCGTTTGAACATATGGAGAAAAATTAATGTCTTTACGTTCCAATGTTTTGGATTCTTTCTTTCCAAAGTTCGTGTTTGTATGTGTTTAGGAAAGAAGCCACCTTTTATATGATTTACCTAAATTTCTCTGCAGACAAATTTTTTAAAAAAAGGTGCATTTTGAAACACACAAAACACATTTTGAAAAAAATGCTTAGAATATACTCTTATTTTGTAAATTCAACATAGTATTTTCAATAATTTAGTCAAAACAGAATTCTGAACACCATAGTTTTAAAACAAGCATTAAAGGTGTTTCTGAAAGTGTCTTAAGGAAAAATACTGGCAACTAAAAAGCATGTCACTGAGGTTTAAAACGTGGTGTCCCCAGACTGAGTTTGCTGTTTTTGAAAAATTTTAGTTTTGTTGGAATAACATTCTCAAGCAAAAAGTTATTTAGAGAAAAATTGACCCGAAAAGTTGAGTAGTGTCTATATATACATTAGTGCAACCAATACTTAACAATATATTTGGTTTTAGGGAGAAGTGTGAAAATTGCTGTGTGAAAATTAAGTGCTGTGCATCTTAAATATTAATGTGGAAAAGGCATTCAAATAAAAGTACTCCTGCATAGATGAAAAACAAAATAAAACTACATCTCAGGTACATTATTTTGCTATCTCCTGAGGCCTGATATTTCTGGTGTGAAATACTTACCGACATACTGTACTGTAATGCTGTGGCTGAGACCTATCCAGAAGCTCTGAGATGATTGTACCTAGAACCTCCTGCTTTATTCTCCTGTTATATGTCTAGTAAACTCTCACTGAGTTCTTTTGAAATCCACACTCTTTCAAATGCATTGACCATAAAAATGGAGTTACCTTATATAATTCTTGGCCTAGCCTCTAATGTACTGAAAACAAAATACTTCATCTTTTCTTGGCAGCATTAGTGATTATCTAGGCACAGACCCAAGACTGCTCTTTGCTAGGGTTGGTTTTTCCTGTTTCCATTTTTAAACAATGTAAATTCAGTAGCTAGAATTATTGGGATTACTTACAGATGAACACAAAAATAATTTTTCTAGTAATAGTAATAATAGTAATAGCAACAACAATTAATCTTATGTTAGAAAACTTAGAGTAGCATAAGGATTTCTACGAAAGAAAGACTAAAGTGATGGTGAACCTGTAGGTCTGGACACAAAAGACAGCACATTTAGTGTTTAACTAACCAGCCCCTGTGCACAGAAACTGAAAATACCAATTCAGATGGTAATGAGTGCTGAGACCTAGAGACAAAATGTAACTAGGCCACTATTAGCAAACTGCAACTTCAGGTCTTGGACAATCCACCAAATCTTTTGGAATAATCCAACTGGAATAATTGCTTGGATGACATCCTAGCAAAGGATATGGTAGAACAAACTAGTTTTCTGAAGTGACCCATACTCCATCTGGAACTCATTCTGCTCACACCAGGGACCTCCCAGGGTCTGAAAGTCCTATATGTATTTCCATTAAAGATTCCCACCTGTTGTGTTATTATCTTATTTTGAATGAGAGTTCTTTTAAAGTGCTTTTCATTGAGAAATTCATTGAGATTTCAAGAGGAAAACAACAAGCTAATGAGTGGTAGAGAAAGGAGTTAGTAAAGAAGAGAGGTCTAATACTGTTACCTTTTAACAGTGACCATTCTGTACCAAAATATTTAGAAGGACAGAACAGAGAATAAAGCTTTAAGGCCCTGCAAGGATCTGAAAGAAAGCCTCAGACACAACAATCAGAAACCTTGGTATCCTTGGCAAGCTGTAGCTTGCCAAACTGGAAGCAACAAGTGTAATTGCTAAACACATCTTCTCTACACAATGCCTGATGTTCTCTGCAGAAATTGTTTTGCTTATGTAAAAAAACCCCATCACCACTAAGAGAAGAAGAGATATCTGAACAAGCTCCAGAGGTGGGCTAATGTGAAACTCATGAGGTTCAACAAGGTCGAGTTCATGTACACTTACAGCCCAGAAAGCGAAGTCTGTCCTAGGCTGTCTCGAAAGAAATGTGGCCAGAAGGACGATGAGAGAGGTGAATCTTCCCTGCTACTCCACTTTCCTGAGGCCATGCCTGGACTAGTACATCCAGCTCTGGGGTCCTCAGCATAGGAAAGAAATGGACCTGTTAGAGGAGTTCCAGAGGAGAGCCACCAATAGGATCAAACAGGCTGGAGCACCTCTCCTATAAGAGAGGTGGAGTTTTTGAGGTTGGAGAAGAGAAGGCTCCAGGGAGACCTTACCCCAGCTTTCAGTACCTAAAGGGAGCTTATAAAAAAGATAGGAAAAAACATTTTTAGTACAACCTGTGGCAACAGGACAAGGGCTCGTGGTTTTAAACTGAAAGAGAATATATATAGACTAAGAGAAGATTTTTTACAAGGAGGGTGGTGAAAAACTACATAGGTTGCCTAGAGAGGTGGATGTCCCGTTCCTGGAAGCATTCAAGGCCAGGTTGAATTGGTGCTCTGAGCAACCTGATCTAGTTGAAGATGTCCTTGCTCATTGTAGAGGGCTTGGATTAGAAGACCTTTGATGTTCCCTACCAATCTAAACTAGTCAATGATTCTGAGTCTAGAAAACCAACTAAGTGGTAAATCAACAGCAGTACATTAATTCACTCACAACCTGAATATTAAATGTTATCTATTTCATATATTGCACATTGAAAGAAAAATAAAAAAATTCAGATATTCAGAGCAATATGTAAAGAAATATGCTTTTTAACCAAATAGAGTTATTATTGTCATGCCAGCTTGCTTTTGACTAGCTAATAGACTCAATAACATTACAGAAGTTAGAAAAAATTATCTTTGAATTCTATTTGGTGAATAATTACAAATCATGAAAAACGAATATGAAAATGAAGGAAACTGTTTGCACACATTTCATCAACAGAATAAACTAAATACATTTAATATATTTTTTAATGTATTCTTTACTTTCTAGTTACCATCAGATATGTGTGGAGAGCTGAGTAGAAATATCTACGTATGGCATGCAAATGAAAATGTATAAGCTGTTAACTTCAATTCTCTCTGTCGTAAAATCAAGCTATTGACAGCAGTCATAAATGCAGTGTTTAATATTTTAAATCAGGCAGAAACAGAATTCATGCGGTAACATTAAAAACTAAATAAATAATTCAAATATTCCTTAAGGAAAAAAAAACAAAACACTTAAAAATTACATCAAAGAAACAGACCAAATCAAAAAAAATCTGAGTCATGATGCTGCACACTGAAAATGTACCTGGTAAAAACATGGAAATCAGAAAATTCAGTAAGCTTTTATATTGTATATGAATCCAAAAGTGATAAACAAATCACTGCTGCAGTATGTGCCCTGAGGCTGTTAGTCTCTTCACACACACCTGAAAGATTCTGTTGATGAATGTGTTCAACACAAGAAGATAAATTAAATTCCAAATTTTGTATTTTTCCTGAAAATTGAAATTATATTATTTAATATTGAAATTATATATTTTTCTACAAATAGGACTACAAGATATCTGTGTCACAAAGTGCTAGCAGTGGGAGACATTCACAAATCAAAAGTGCATGTCTCATTTCAGAAAGATGTAGTATTAATGTCTTACGTCTTTTTTGAGGATACCACCGTGATTCTATTCCACAAGCTCAGTTTTTGGCTTTGCTTAAAATAGCTGCTAAATGAAAAAGTCCACCTTTCCCTATCCATTCTTACCCTCTTAATTTTCTCCTCTCTCAGTTAAAAGAAGCAAGTAGCAGAAGGATGGAGTCTGTCAATATATCCCAATTTAATACAAACCCCTTGGTCATACCATGTTCAGTATCTGCAGAACTTTCACATGGCCACAGAAAATTAAACTAGTCTGGATAGATTGACAGGAAGCTGTATTTTCCACTGAATAAAAGCTTTGGTGGCTTTTACTGACATTTTCCATTTCAGACTGAAACCATTAAGGAAACATATGAACACCTGAAAAACAACATGATTCTGAGACTTCCAGCTGTGAGTTGCATTAGGGCTTTTTACAATTACCCATTTTCTAGCTGCCAATTTCAAATGATCTGGTTATTACATTTTTTCTCAAAATAGGGATCAAGTTCTTTTAAGATTTAGAAGATATTGTGTTGATGGAGAGACCACCGTGTTGGGGCTGTTCCTGTTGCACTGTGCTTTCTGCGTTGAAATTTTCATCCATTTTTATCCACACTGGAAATTTCTGTGTTGAGTCTTCACTGAATAACTACTCAGCCTCCATGAGAAGTCCTTGAGTCGTCATGGGGGTACATGGGAAGAGGTAAGATGAGCTGGGGAGACTGGGACTGTTGGAGGGAAAAAGTTAGAATACAGGCATAGGAGGGTAGAAAAGTTCCAGGATGACTTGGCTTGAAGAGAATAAACCTGGAATTAGGAGTCAAAAATGGAAAGGTGTACAGAATATGCTAAACAGAAAGGGAATTAAGGTTTCAAAACAAATGTTTCTATTTGATCACCAGTTATGATTACAAATTCAAATTAATAATCCTAAACTGAGCATAAGTAATTTTAAATGTAACACTAGAGGGATGCTGTTTCAGTCTGCCCTTTAATTTGGAATGCTTATAAGAGATATTATTTTCTTTTGATCTTGTAAAAGAAAGGAAGGTTAAAAACAGGGACTAAAATAACACTCCTTGTATTCTCCTACCTGACATGAAGATAAAATATATCTTAGGAAGAGGAGAAAATACTGTCCAATGTCTGCAAGTTTTCTGCAGTATGATTTTATTCTGTTATTGACTCACTGAATGTAACCACTGTCAGAATACTGAAAACTGGTGTGACATTTCTATTGATAACACTGAAGACAAACTTTACCAGAAGATATACTTGGTACTTATGTCAAGAACAAGTCCTCCAGATGAATATAAACAAAGTATTTCTAAAAAATGAAATTATACAGTATATGGTATCTTTATACTGCATTTTTAATAACATCCATAATTAGCCTGCCTTCCTTCCTGCCTGCCTTCCTGCCTTCCTGCCTTCCTTCCTTCTTTCCTTCTCCTACATATACCTCTACCACTCTCTCTCTGTCTACCTATTTACCTTCTTATATTCAAGAAGTCAGGCTATATAATTCAGTTTCTCCTTTGCTTTACAGATTATGAAAGGATTTATTCACCTCACTGTGATACAAGGGGAGCACAAGTTGAAGAAAGAAGGTAACAACAAAAACAAGTTTGAAAAACAAACTGGAAATTAAACCGAAAAAATAAAGGAGTTTCTTCAAGTTTATTAATTTTTGAGCTACTGATAAAGGCAGACCTAAGAAAAGAAGATATGCTGGATCTGAGTGTGTTCTGTGGAGAAAGATGTGGAGAAAGATGGGAGTATACACTTCAAAAGTGTGATCTGGGAAAGTCATTTAACCTCACGTCAGCTCAGTTTTCCTAATTGCAAACTGATGAAGCTGGTGGAAAACAGTTTTGAAAGTCGTCTCTTGCTCAGGCACAAGGTGCTTACAGATGTGCTCATGCCAAAGGGATAAGGAAGTTACACAGTCCCACAATTTACTGTGTGAGATCTTTCTTTGTGTTTGTAAGGTTCATTCTTCACGTAGGAGATTCTCTCTATCTTAGTCCAACACATTGGATTTAGTAACCCTGTTGCCTCTGCTGCTCTACAGAGGCTTGGATGGGATTTTGTATACTAAAGAGGAGCGTATGGAAGAGTCTGTGTCAGAGGTGAAGTCATTTCAATGGATAAATTAACTCTGTTGCCGCTTGCTGCTCTCTCATCATGTTTTAAGGTGCTTGTATCAATAAGATCAAAGATCATGGGAGAAAATGTGTTTAACATCTTGTGAAAGAAAAGAAAATAGATCTGAGGAAGCTTTTCTTTACCACCCAAACACAGATCCAAAGACAGGAGGAAACATTGAAGCATTCATAAAAGCATCTCTTCTGTCCTACAGTGCAAACATCTGGAGCAGCTGCCTTTGGCAATTGTCCATGTTGACATAGTTTCTTTGTTAGAAGTTGTTCAAGATTCTCAAGGTTGTCTTGCAATATTTGAAATCATTAGGTACTGTAGATTTTAGAAGTTCATAAAGTATGGCTATATGGCTAGGCAAGCATTTATAAGTTATTTGATTAATAGTTTTTTATTGCTTCTTATTTTTATGTTTAATTATTGTAACATCCATTTTATGTTTTATCATCACTATTCCACTCTCTGTCAGAATGAAAGAAGTTTGACTCTTGCTAAGATCTTGTCCTAAAGGATTGGTTTCAGTAAGAATGCTGGATCCTAAAACAGGACTTCAGGTACCTTAGTTAGTTTTTCTTCTGATCAATGTACAAATGGCTCTAAGCGTTTTAGCACCCATATTCAAATTAAAACTTGACAGAATCCAGAAAATTAGTTGCTACAGTGCAATAGAACGTGAGGCCTGAGTCTTTACCTATGTTTTGTCTAGGGGGATTTTTTTTCTGGGAGATGGAAAATTGAGTTTGGAATGGATGAAGCAAAAACAGGAAATGATGATAACAATTTCTTGCAGACTTATTTAGCACATCCGTTTTCTACTGCAACAATTGCATGTAGTAAGGATATCAGCCTTATTTAATGCTTCAAGCATAACAGATGAAAGTGTCCACTCTCAATAGATTTTTCCATCCTGCACCGCATCAGAAGAGTTGCCTTCAATAACAGAAGTTCAGGATTATTCAGAATTCAACAGCCTCTCCCAACCAGCCCTGAGCAGGAACAGAGCTCTTCAGCTTGCCCTAAGCACATCTTAAGTTTAATTCATGGAACGTAAATACTTAACTAATTTTCAGGTGTAATTCCAGGACCAAGCAGTTAAAACATTAGTCATGAAACTGCATAACACTTAGGACCTAAAGTTGTTTTTCCTTGGTGTTAGTCCTTCTCTGCTGCAAGACAGAAAGATTGGGTTTTCTGCATTAGATTAAACTTTGAGAAGATGCCTACTGTGCTGAAAAGTCGGAAAGCATCTGCAATGATGTGATAGTGTACACATGGTGGATGAGAGATGTAGCTTCTGATGATTATAAACATCAATTCCTCAGTGGGAAGTCCCACTGACAATATTAGTAGTTTTTACTTAGGAACAAGTACATCCTCCAAGTTCTGTCTAGTGTGAAAAGATTTATTTAAGAGAAGGTGAAAAGCTAGCTTTATTATTGCTTTTGTATGGCTTTTGCCTATACCATAGAGTTATAGGCAAAAATATAACAGGAACTATGGAGCACCAACAGAAATTTGTGTTAAGAAATAGAGCAAGATCACATAGATGCTTGTGTCAGAAGTAGTTCATGTCCCATTTAAATAAACTTTTTTTTTATGCACCTGGGACACTTATTTAGATTTGATCATGTTGAAAATGGTGTTCCTTTAAGTTACATTAACAGAAAGACCATGCACGACTCAACTTTAGAATAAAGGCAAAGAAAAGGTAGAAGTAAGCAAACAGCAGCTAAATAAAATGAAAAGTAAGCCAGCGTTGTAGCTGATGAACTAAGTAGTTTTAGCACACTACCAAGTTGGAAAGCTCTGATGAAATAACTATATCATAATTCTGTCATTTGCTAGATATAAACCCAAAGTAGATTATACATTGTAATTACATTCTGATGAGGACTAGACTCCTTCAGTGTAAACACATGACTTCATTTTCACTTTAAATCAGTGTCTTTTTGTTCTCCTTTCTATTTATTCCTTTGGAGTTCTGAAGCATCAAATCATCTATCTGAGCAGTTTCCAACATGAATCCCAGAGCTGAGGAATGATTTATACCAGAACCTCATGTATCAGCAGTGCTGTACTTTTTCTCCAGAATTTTGTCATATCCTGTTTTGCATATCTTGAGTATAAATGTATTTTCCACAGGAGCAGGATACAGTTTGTTTTGATCCCCATCTGAAAGAGACTCAAAAGCCAAATGAAGAAAAACAGAATCAAACTTCTCTCTCCACTGAGTTTGATAAATTATTCTAATATGCAGAAATCATAAGGAAAAGGTAACATGGTTCCGAACTCGAGTACTACCACCTCCCTGTATGTGGAAAAAATAGATCTTAGCTTATAGAGTGATTCTTTTTCTACTTGGAAGTATGATTTTAAAATGCCTATTTGCATGTGATAGATGGATGGGATTTCTTCTTACTGCCTTGGAAGGAATTACTCATAACATGTCTGTCCCTCATGAAAAGAAAGAAATTCGGTACCTCCCCTCACCTATAGGATTGACTATATCTCCAGTTTTAAATTCTAAATATTCTTTAAATTGTAAATATTTAAGTTCTAAATAACTTTAAATTTAAATTTTATCTCAGTATCATAGACACGTGGCAAATTGCAGACTGTCCAGAGCCAAGCTGCCCATTCCCAGATCCCAGAGGATTTGCCTGCACAGCCCTGTCTTCTGCATCCATGGGCACCTAGAGCGGGGCTCTCAGGAACACGGTGTCTTTCTGCAGAATTAGGTTCTCTATCAATGAACCAGGAGAACACAGAGGCAGTGCACACCACTATCACCTCCTGCCAGCACCTGGTCAGACTCTGGACAGAGGAGTTGGGAACACAGCTCCTCACTGTACCAGCATGGGTTAGGTCTCTGCCTCCTGTTAACCACTCTTCCTAAACCAAGGTGAAGTGGGACAGTCTAATTAATATCACTGCTCTGGATCTGACCTTGGTCCACCAGAACTAATCTCAGTTCTTTTTGTAAAACCACAGCGCTGGTTTTACAAGGGCTGACAGAGGCTCCACAAAGCTCAGCAGATTTGTTTCAGTGCTGCTCTGCTTTTGGTATACAGTGACAATAAAGGCGCATGAAAAAGACATTAGGCCTGATAGATCAGTCTAGATAGACTGTGGCTAGGCAGCATGGACATAAAGCAGAGATTATCTGGAGCCAAAATACATTGCCCACAGACAGTGGAGGTGTTTAGGCTCCATGATCTTTCATTCACTTCAGATGACTGCGTAAATCCCAATTAGATTTCAAGTCATTTCTGTGAATAAGGCCACAAGTACTTTTCTCTCTCCATCTCCTGCTATTCTGGCCATTTACTTGTCCATGAGTGTCAGTGTCCCAGGGTGCGGGACAGGAAAGGCTGTTCTGTATCCTGGGACACTGGACAATTCAGGTACAGACTTAGAAGATCAGTATTTATTTAGGAGCAATTGCACAGTGTAAGGGTATATAAAGATCTCAAAATCCCTCTCTGATCATAATCAGTATAATTGTATAAAAATTATTTATAATTGTATAAAAATTAAATCAAAACATTTGCACAACTTTTTTTTAAATTTTATCTACATATTGATACACAGACTTTAAAGAAACCTGGAAAGGGAGAAGAATGATATTTTAGTCATGCATTAAATTTTGATTTATTTTTTTCCCCATCTGTGTCAACTGTCCACAACTAAACTGTTACTGGCACAATAACCTGTTGTGACTATTTCTTCTACAAGCTTTCATAACACACTATGCAAGTTGCATGTCAGTTCCCACTGCCCTTTAAATTTGAGATCGTCCTCTTAGACGATCAGCTGCCAGGATTAAATAAACTCTGTCAGTCCTGGCCTGGAACTGAAGTTTTTTTCTCTCCTAATTACAGTTGGTTTACAGCATCTTCTGGATTATCACTGGAACAGATTGTCCAAGAAAGCTGTGGTTGCCCCATCCCTAGAAGTGTTCAAGGCCGGGTTGGATGGGGCTCTGAGCAACCTGGTCTGGTGGAAGGTAACCCTGCCCATGGCCAGGGAGTTGGATTTAGAATGTCTTTAACAACCCTTCCAACCCAAACTATTTTATGATTATATGATGTCATGATTTTATGATCCAGTGTACTTTCAACAAAGATAATTTTGTTCTTTCTTTCATATTTTTTATCACCACTAGTGGAAGACGAGGGAATTGTGAGGGAAGATGAGGGAAAAATGAGGAAAGAATGAAGAAAGAATGATTTTTTTCATTATTCCATGTCCTCAGCAAAGTATGGCAAGACTTACTGTTTAATGGTTCACAGGTGGTATTATTTGGCCATAAAAGGTTTCGAGGAATTGAAACATGAGTCAGTCCACAGTAACCAAGTCAACACTGAAACACAGTGCCTGCCAACTGACAAACAGTGATGGGGTTGCTTTGACACAAATCTATGTCACAATATACACGTACCAAGCTGCGTCTCAGCTGGCTGTGCAGATTTCAGGGTGATGAGTTTCAGGAAAAAGTCTTAAAGATGATGTCTAAGAAACAAAATACCTAGATTATTTAATAACTTGTTGTAAAGCCCAAAGAAGTGAATGGCAAAATTATTACACTGAATGTGAGTTGCCTATGAATAAGGAAATAAATAAAATCAGACAAATTATGGATGTATATAAACAGTAACCATGTTTTTTGCTTTTCTTGTTTTACCCTCCAATAAGCAATTTAAATAAAACTGTATATTTAATACCTTATTTTTAATAATACTACCTTATTAATACCTTATTTTTCTGTGAAATACTTGGTATTTTCATCATTAAACATAATTCTATCTGTGATATTCATTGATTCCAAGGGATACTCTTAATTTTATTTTCAATAAGGCAGGTATCATGTTTAATGGGAATCACAGAACCTTGAATTCATTCCATGAACCCTCAGAAGATGCCATGGGTTTTTGCTCTTTACGTACTGAACATTTCACAAGATAAAAAGTTTTGCCATAGGATTTAATCCAAAATGTGTTGCCATTAGTGGAAAAATATTCCTTGAAAGTATTTTCCCCTTTTGTGACATGTCTTGTCACACTGCGAAGGTGAAAGAATAAAAATAGAACACAAGTAAAAATGACTGTTTTAAGTCAAAATTATCTTTGACCATATTGCAATTAATGACTTTATCTTAGAATTTCTAAAGTTCAATTTCACTTTTCTTAGCTGGAGTAATGATTCATTTGATATAACAATGTAAAAATTCAAAAATGTTATGTAAAGAATTTAATTTTGCTGATCAGTAAATATAGTTTTACTTGACCTGTGTAAAAAATAAGTCATATTTCAATATTCCTTATGAAGTGAATGAGGTAATTTCTTCATCACGTAGTGTCGGAGCCTGATTAAAGAGATGGGACCATCACGGTTATTCAAGATTTATTACTTGAAAAA
Organism: Rhagologus leucostigma; assembly: GCA_013397725.1. Taxonomy (NCBI): domain Eukaryota; kingdom Metazoa; phylum Chordata; class Aves; order Passeriformes; genus Rhagologus; species Rhagologus leucostigma. Next base: position 1,151,287 of record VZTD01005732.1, read on the forward strand.
TCAAACAAGGCATCAGTCTCAGAGGCCGTGGATTTAGTAACAAGTTGCCATAACTGAAGACAGTCACGAGTTTCAAAGTTACATGGCAATTTATAACTTTTTGGTCCAATAAGCAATTAACATAAAACTTTGTTTTGACTTTATAACCTATCACCTTTGGTATTTTTTACTGCATTGCATCTGTTTTTCAACCAATAACTTGCTAGCTCACGTACACACATATACTTCTATTATAACATCTAAATTCTTAACTTACACTATAAAATCACATTACTATACTTAAAAACCCCTCACCATATCACCCAATACCTATTCTTACTTATAACTATAGAAACATAGGTTTATAATTCTTCTGCTTAAGGTCTGTATACCTTTATCATTACATCAACCCAAGCTCTTTCCAGGGCTGTAAATTAAACTCATTAGTGCCTGTGGAAGTTTCCACTCCTCTGTTTCCCACAACGTAGCAGTGATTTAAAAGTAAATAGAAAATAATATGAAAAGAAGAAAAGAAACACAGCCCAGGTCTTTGGCTATACTTCTCAGAAATGCTAATTAAGATAAGGTCCTGAGCAATATCACATGATATCTGTGATGCTCCTTTTACTGTGGAGTGTAGAATATCTGAGTGGCTACTTGGGGAAGGATTAAGAGGCCAACTTGTTGTTGGGCAGAGAGCTGCTAGGAAAGCATTAACTGCTCATGAAGAGTAAATAAAAAACAAATTCATGGCATTCATTTAATAAAAAAAATTAGTAAACACAGATAAATTCAATGTCTTTTTGCAACTGTTGAAAGCTTGTTTTTGTGCAGTGTACTTAGCAGTCTGCCTTTTTACTTTATTTTTATTTGAAAAAATATGTATCAAAGCATCTTTATTTTTCCTTTGCCCTTGTTTACACATTCTTATGTGTTTTATTAAGCGGTTTATATATTTTTCTTATGCAGTTTATATATATACAGTTTATATATGTACTTCATGTCTAGGACTGATTTTTACTTGATGTATATGATCAACTTCACAGGAAGAAAAATCTCCAAGCACTCAGTGTGCACTGATTTGGCCTCAGCTGCAGGTAAGCTGGTTTTTAACAAGATTTGTTACAAGCTCATCTCAGAGAATATTAAGAGAAAAATCAGCACTAGTGATTTTCAGTCTGAAGTTGATGAACATCATATGAATGTTCCAGTATTGATTCAATATGGTACATGGGCAGACTGGGTCTGGTCAAATCCAAAGACAAATATATACCAGCCACCAATCTCAAAAATGTAAGGTAGTCTTAGGCCTTAAAATTTGTAATATCTCTTCAGGATAAACATGATTGTTGACCTGTAGCCTTCTTGAGAAATCTGGTCATTTCTGAGTCTCCAGACATAGATGGGATTGATAAAAACCAAGAAGCTCGTGTGGCCTAAGCATCAACAAACTTATATACCCGTGAAAGATGCCTGGCCTGGGAATATGGCAGATATGCCAGTTTTTTAAAAAATCTGCAAAACAAATGTCAGATTCTGACTGAGAGACTGTATTTCTTTTCTGCAGGACTCTGGTTAACAAGATTGTCTCAGAAAATAAATGGTGTAGCTGTTCTTAAAAGCCTTGTGGAGAAAAGACAAAAGATTGGTCTGACTGCCGATCACTTGTCAACATTCTTTGGGCACATGACAAATCTACTTTATTAAGAGCAAAGCTTTGGTTTCTGTGTAGGTTTCACTGATTTAATAAAATCCAAGTGTGCAAGCTTAGCCTGAGATGTGTGAGGCCTTTCCCATGTGGTTTCTGATGCTTCTTAGATAGCTAGGAGCTGTGATGCCAGAATCCTGGAGATCCTGGAGATGGGAGAATCCTGGAGAACCCTCTTCCACTTCCTAGTAAGTCTGTCGTGCCTATCCCATTTCCAGTGTATCATCTGGTAACCCCATAACTGATATTAGCAGTCAATTTCAAGCCACGGATGACTTCAGACTCCTATTTCATTATGTTGAGGCTTCCAGAAAGAAAAAATAAATTCGTATACACAAACACTTACAGGATGATGATGAGCCACACTGAATTGGAATGATTTGCTAGTTTTATGATAGGCTTTGGACTGCATTGCTACTTTGAGAAAAAGCAATAATATGCGTAAAATAGCATCTGGAAGGGAGAGGTGAGTGGGAATTACCTCCAAGTCCGCTTTGAAGAAACTGCGGATGGCAAAGTCATCTCTCATTTCTACGAAGGCAAGCAAGAGAAACACGTGTGGTCTTTAGATGAGCTCATTCTCGTCCACATTAAAACTTCTACACTGGTATTGTAGACTGGAACATTATGAAGCTGAGCATTATTTCACAGATATTTTTCCACTAGGAAGTGACTACTCCTCAGCAAATTGCAAGACACTTCTATGCCACTCTGTGGCTAAGTGGCCTGAAAAGTTTCAATAACAAATGTTGCTAATGGTTCAGAAGGATGAATTCTGAAACCCCAGACAGCACGTATGTGGTGTAACTTGAATATATAGCTATGCCAGAGTTAATTCAGCTATCCTGATGCACTGGCGATTTCTTTAATCATAAGAATGACAAACACTAAGTGTTGAAGATAAATACTAGGAAGAAAATCACTCATAATGCATACATCTAGATGGTATTGTTGCCACCAACTTAAAGAATGATAATTTGATGAAGTACTTGAGTTGGATTCAAGTATCATTAATCACATTTAACAAGAAAGACCAGATGTTTGCTGAAAGAAAGTACTGCAAACAGATCCCTATTTATAATGCAATGTTTTCCCAGCAAGTTCTACAAAATTTCAGTTGGTTTATTCCAGTTTCTAAGGAAACAAGGTCACCTGTCTTCAGTTGGTTTTGTAGACTTTTTTTCTCTCATCAGTGTTTCCCCTATTCAACCAAAATAGAGGTGGTCATTTTAAAGTTGGTGACATTTTCTGACAAAAGAGCTATTGCCATTAAGTGTAACAACCCTTTGTAATGCCATAGCTCTTCAAAAAGAACTTGCATGCGCCTTGAAGTCCGGTAGATCCAATATAGTATTTACTTTATTTTTCTTAGTTCCAGGACACATTTTGTGACCTGGTTACTCTGCTCGGGTATCTTCTGAAAAAGACTGTCTTTTCTGTCTGTGTAGTACCCTGGAAAAGAAACATAGCAGTTACAAAACAGTGTAATTACTCAATCATTACTTTTCTGTCACAGTACTATGATCATAAAACTGTACAAAAGTTGCCCAAGTGGATGAATATTTTCCGTTTCAGGCTTTAGTGTAATACCACAAATGCACAACACATTTTAGAGGCCCTGTCCCAACAAGAAAAAAAACCCCCCTGTTTTTCCATCACAGCTGAGTGGAAGCTATAATAATCAAGATGAGTAAATTGTATGACACTCATTAATATTTAACACATGGTTGCCACTTGAATTTGTTGGCAAATATTGGATATCCAGTGAAATTAGGTATTAATGCTGTCATAGAACAGATAATTAAACACTGGTTTTGTTGATCAGTGTTGTGATCTTGATCTGCACTGGTAGCCAAGATTGACAAAATAGCAACATAGTGCCGAACTAAAGTCAGTAAACAGTACATTTCACTGCTTTATATGATTTTTGATTTAGATTGTGATTGCTTTTCAGAATATTAAGATAATCTGCATATGTAATAACAATAAAAACCAAGAGTGCTCCATATATTCCCACTGGATAATGATTTTCAGAGCAAAAATAGTATAGATTTTGGCTATATGACCTGTGTCATTTCACAAAACCTGATCATGCCACTGATTTTCCCATATGCTTATACAAGGATTTATATCAGAGAGCTGTGACACCCTTGAGCAGATGGCATTTTCTTATAATCACAGGACAGTTTAGGGAATAATTAACTTGAATCCATTTTTCACTTTTCATTTACTGCTAAATTTTATACAATTTAACTTTTTGACCTCTTTTCTGTCACTGTCCAGCAGACTCCACAGTATTTCTTACTGAAAAAAATACGCAAAGTTAACTGCTTTTCATTTTCCAATACTAGAGTGTCTTGACTGTGTTTCGGTTGTTAAACCTCCAAATATATAACAGGAACCTTTTTAGACAGAACAGCATTAATAATTGCATTGATTACCCAGTGTTGGCTCAAAACCTCAGTATTAAAAGTTTAATTCCAGACCATTTATATGCATAAAACCTATATATATGAACTGCAACTGCTTCAAAATCTTACATGTTTCCATGTATGATTCAAAAATTATTAGTGCCTTCATCTCTGTGAAGACAGTCTGTGAACTCTACTGGCTCCATCCTGAGCAATGGAAAGATCTCCGAGTTTTCTTTGCTTCAGCCTGCCTGCACTTCCTCCAGTAAGACACAGCAAGTAATAGACTTCCAACTCCTTCCAAGTGAATTGCATTTTATTAGCCTAGTAGAATATCCCACTGATTTTCTTGTATTTATTTTGACTCATTTGGTGTTTTAGAAAGGAAATCGCCAGAATAATAAGTTGGAACTGAACAAATATTTCCTTATTTTAAAAATAAGCAGCCTAACTTCACCTACACAGACCAAATCCCTCCACGTATGATAAAAAAATGAGGTGTATTGGTATCAAGTGGAAAGGTAGCTGAAGCAATGAAATGTAGTAATTTCTGTAATATCAGTAAGAGTCTGGTGGACCTAAAACTTTACTGGCCTATTAGCTGGCACTCCACACTGACTTTATACTAGAACAGACATTACCCTTAACTCAGACAGACATAAGGAGCTGACAGAGTAGAACTACTTGACTGAGCTAGATTGAGGTGTCTGTCAACTGAACATTGATGGATGTGCCAAAATAAAGAATATTGTTCATTTATGTAAATGGCCAATATCTCACTTGAGACAGTAAAAGAAGGCAAGTTTAAGCAAGGCTTCAAGTAGGAACAGCATTTTACAGCCTTCACCTCTTGGACTGTTAGCTGCTCTGTATCCAATCACGTCAGTTTATCCACTCCTGCCTGTGGGAGCGTTAAGGGTTACATACATCCTATAACTTCCTTCATAACTGAAAAACATGCAATTACAAATAGCAACTGGAATAATTTCCTGGGGACCTGCCCACTCCTACTAATATCCCAAAACGCTTGTAAGTTTATTCCATTTACTATTGTTCTCTATAGCCTACAGACACCAGCGCAACCTCAGTGGATTTGAATGAAGCTCCATCTTATACTGTAGGACATTTAAAACTGGGATAAATCCTGAATACTTCAAGTGTGCTGTGATATTTATTGTGTGAATCTTGTCCTTCTGGCTTGCAGCTACCTCTTTCTTTAGGCTGTAGGCACAATTAGACAGGTCTGACTATCATTTGTACCCTCTAGACAGTGTATAGCATATTTATGATTTTTTTTCTGCTTCTGCTGCTCCTAAATTTAAATGTTGAAAACAGCAATATTTCTCGTGTCTCTCTGCCCTGGTTTCCAAATTCTGACATTGACAACCGCTAACAAGAATTGTTCTTAATTTATCTTCTTTACTTTCTATATGGTTTCACTAGGGTTCCACAGAGCCCTGTCCACATTTATCGATATCCCAGGCTTCAGGGTTATTTTAACCTCATTTTTATGTAGACATATTTCTTACCACTGATTACAGAGAGATCCTAGACATCTAGATTAGAAAATACCATTAATTGACTACTGAAGAAAGATAAGATGAAAGCCACTTAGGCTTTCTGTGCAGTTTTAATTCGTTATATTCTGCACTCTCATGTTCCATCCACCTCTTTACTCTGTGTTTTGCTGCTTCTGCTCCTTGTGGTCTGGCTTGTGAATTTTTCTGAAGTTGTTAGATATCTCACTGTTCTTGCAGCATTTCTAAATCTCAGACATCATTTGACTCTGCATGTTCCCACATCTTGCGCACTTTGCTTTTGGTACTTCTTGCTGTTTGATCTGAGCATTTCTACTTTATAGAACCTGTTTTCCAGCTGCCTGTCCCGCTTGATCTGCCAAGTGTACACAGATCTCGCTTTTTTTCTCGTACTTTCAGCCTCTCTTAGGTGATTTCTGCATATTAATGCAGATTGATATACACTTTGCATATGCTTAAGTCTGCATCTTCCAGGAATCCTATCTGTAGTTTTGGATCTTAAATTTAAATTACTATCTGATCTGTAATAATTAAATCTGGCAAAATGCCACAGTTAACATCATTCCCATTAATTTAAGGTTAGACAGGAATTCCTCACAGAATTCTCCCTTGCTTCTGCAATTTCAAATGAAGTGTGATCTCCCAGAGATTTCATTTTTTCTTGGGCATGCAATATACCTTAAGGCACCTCACTTTTGAGTTAAAGCTATCATTCTGGTTTGTAGTTTTATTATAATAAACATCATTAAGTTTAAGTCCAGTAAAATAGGTCATATCAAATATAATGTTTTGCTCCTGCATCTAGTCCTCTCTAATATTTCTTTGGATATCTAGATGGCAGAAGTGAAAGACTTGTAAAATTTACACACTTGTACTCAAAGACAGTGTAGAATGACAAAATAACCAGAAGACATGATTAAGAATTGATTTTGACAGACTGGAAAAAGAGTCTGAAAAAATGGGGCACAATAAGAACAAAGACAAGACTTTAGACTCCTAATGGAATAATCAACAGCAGAGACACAGCTGTAAAACAAACTTAGTCTTTCTTTGTGAAAGAATCTTGACATAAATATGAAGCTAACATGAGTCAACTGTATCATGCTGTTGTAGAAGAGGCATAGAACATTTTGAGATATATGAACAAAAAAATGTTACAAGTAGTTCTTCAGTCAATTCATCGTTGTTACAGCCTTAGCTAGAATAATGTGTCCAGCTTTAGATGCAGCACATGAGGAAAAAAAAGAAATAGATTAATCTGGAAGTTAAAAAATCTGTTTTAGAGCAAGTATTGTTCTGACTAAAGAACAACCCAGAAAATTGAGGGAAGATGTCATACTAGTCCCCAAGAAAGTAAAAACTGTTTCACATTACTCTGCCAAGAAGCAAGGAAAAAATCTGTTCTGGATTCATGGACAAAAGCAAGACAACATGAATTTCAGCTACAAAGAGATTCAGGTTAGCTGCTAGGAAAAAATTCCTAGAAATAAGAAAAGATGAAAAGAATGAAGTCTGCAAGGAAGTTATATTGCTTCAATTAACTGCTATCTTTATAAGCAGATTAGACAAGCATATTTACAGGTTCTTCTGAGGCATAAGGGGGAAGTATTAGAATTACCATCCAACCTCTGCATATGTTTTGAAAACCTATTTTCTACAATGATGGGCTAAAAGTCAAGATCAAACAGCCACTTTTTATGGCTCTCTTCCATGAAATTAAATCTAACTCTTCATGTGCATATTTTCTTTCTTGCCAGTATCTTTTTTCAAGGGTCTGAAACAATGTTGGAGAGCTTCAGTTCTCTGTGCTCCTTCTTACCTGAAAGTCACTCTGTCTCTCTGCCTAACCAGATCAGGCTGACCAACTTTTTCCTACATAATTCAGAGCTAAAGGCAGATTGCCCACCTTTCTCCTAGGTACTTTGGACTTAAGGTCTTGACCCTGACACTGCCTTTTAGTTGGTTTGTTACCATTCTGAGCTGACAACCCAGAATTAAACCCTGAGGATTTACAAGGGATGAGATTCACAAAATCAACTCCACAGAACAGAAGTGGGAAGAGGACTACCTGCATCTCTTGAGAAATGTGCTGAAGATGGGACTAAAATCATATCTTATTTCAGTGTTTGTGTGTGTGACTTGGGGACTATGAGAGGCTATACTCCCTAATCAGGATACAAATATTTTATAGGTGTAGACACCTATAAAACATTATTTGAAAAAGTCAGTGGTATCTTTTCTAAGATACTGATGTTAAAGCAATAGGAAATTACACCCTCTACCCTCAAAAGCCCTTGGTGAAAGCACTTTTTTAGAAAGTGGCAAGCCAGAATTCAATGTCCTCTTTATCTAAATTAGTCAAAAATGCAAGTTTTGTTCTTCCAGGAAAGAAGACCTAACTTCTGGAATCTAAGTCCGGACATCAGAAAATGGAAAAATTCTTTGTTTTATTTCAATGTCTATTCAATAAAAAAAATGTGTGAATAGTTCTGAAAACAGGGACAAAATGCAGACATGAATTGGAAACAGAAGAAAAGCAAATGAAATAGTACTAGAGTCAGGGATCGGGTCCCAAGGCTTTCCTTTCTTCTCTGTGTACTTGAACTGCCAGGCACTGCACAGGCACTGATCCCAGTATGGAATGGAGGGAAAGTAGGAACCTGTGTACTCAGACTGGGACAGTTCTGAGTAACTACAGCAGCAGAAATACAGCCATAAGGGGATTTTTAGGCCAAGAAGAAAGATGCTTAATTATTTCAGGTGACTTCTGTGCTAGGTGGCTATGGATCATGTTTTTTCTTGCACTACTGTCTCAGCCTTTAGTGCCTAAAATTTAATTATCTGGGACTAAAGAAAAGTCCTGTTAAGAATTTGAATCCTCAGATAAGGGCACAATCACATTACGTGTTGATTAGACTCTTCATTTCATCTCATTGAATCAATGGGGTTGCACAACTGCAATGAAAACAATATTTTGCTTAGTTACGCAACTGATTTAGCATTCAGACTTCTTTCTGTCCATTCATGAATAAAACTGGTATGATGATTCTTTTCCTAAAGTAAAATTGAAGGTATGAGGATTATTGTTTCTATAATTGTTTCAATAATTCACATTATTGTTGTTGTGCGAATAATTACAGAAGCCAAATAGTAAATTAGTAAGAAGTAAGTTGCATTGATATGGAAGAATTTACTTTTAGAGACATTTATTTATCAAATAAAGTAAGAGTAGTAGCTCAGGCATCCAAAATGTACCCTGAGAACAGGAGCTCATACAGCATTCCTTTGGTTTTATATCACTTTATATTCCCCATGCTCTTTTTGAGCAGTGACTTCTACTGTCTCAGAACTTTTGAAAGTCAGCAAAGTTACATCAGCAACTAAAAAAAGCAATAACCCTTGAAATTTTAAATGTAAAACAAGGCTCATGATATCTATCGAAGTGTTCCTTCTCTTGCGGTAAGCATTGCTATGCATACCAAGGGATCTTGTCCTTTATGTGCCACAAATCTGCTACATGTAAAAAAAGAATAGGTGATTTGGGATATACAATATTCTATGAAATGCTTTTTGCCATCCCAGGCACATTTACTCCCATCTTTCAATCCTATTAGTGGAAATTTTAACAGTTATAGGTTTGGGTTTTTTTCCTCCTCCTGTTTATCACATAGCCACAATTAGATGTTCTCCAGTTGTGAAAAGTCCTCTAACGTCCTGGAAATATATCAGGTTCTGGCAAACAAAAAGTAATCCCTAGAGACTGGATTTTCATACACAGTGGGCATGGTCCAATAAATTTGTTCATTGTCTGTGCAAAGAAGCTTGACAATGGCAGAATTGTTTTATGAAGAACATACCACATGGAGCGTCAGAACCAGGGCAACAAGTCTAAGATTACTGCAGTCCTTGCCAGTTATACACACATATGATACTTTTATACACCGACTGACTGAAGAATCTCAGGGTCTAGTGCTTTCCCCAGGCACTACCTGCATTTTCTTGCTGCCCTACTGTTTAAGAGATACCATGACCCTATTTTGTGTAGTTTGCATTTATACATGCAGTCCTTAAATCATACAACTGCCTACCCCTGCATAATGCTAATAACTGGTGCTGTTCAATACATCAACAGAAAAGGTACCATAACCCAGGGAAAATAAGCACTGACAAGGTACAACATATAGCATGTGAAATTTATTAGTGATAAAAGTATCTCCAGATCAAAAATAACATTGGGAACACCTTTTTATTTAATCTCTAACCAGTTTAGCTCAACAACCAAACTTACTTAATTGAGGAGGAAAGTCTCGTGTCATGGTGCAGTATTAAAACTAACCTGGTATAAACAGTCTGGTATAAATATAGGTAATCCTTCAGCACTGATGAATGCACATAGCCTGACATAATTAATCCTGTCTGCCAGCTTAAATGCACAGGAATTACAGTTCACTCCCCAGGTGATAACAAGATCATGCCACCTTAACAGCTTGTTATGAACATGGTGTTCCACAGCAGAATTCCTGTCATGAGCTAACATATCAGCACAAAGCTGATGCTGTAAGCAATCATCATAGCCACAGCGACCATAACCTCTGCTGATCACACACCTCTGAAGGTCTAGAAAAGAGTCACTAGAAAAGTCACTAGAAAAGAGTCTAAACTCCAGAAAAAAACTGCAGATGAGCAGATAGGGAAANAAGAGAAGAGAAGAGAAATTTACTTTGTTACTTTCTCTCACTGCCTTACCTTCATGTTTTTTACATTAGGATATTTAATCTTTTTTCTTTGTCTATCTGATAGCTTCTTTCTAAGAGACCTCAAGACATTTGAAAGAGTCCCACTTTTTTTTTTTTTTTTTTTTTTTTTTTTTTTTTTTTTATATGCAGAAAGAGCCAAAGCAACGTTGGCCTCCTGAATCAAGTAACACCACAGTACCTTTTCCCCCTGGGAGAGGTCCTGTTACCGGCTTCTCGGACATGGCAGTGGTACCTGATGGCTCGCAGCTGCCTACAGCAGCAGGGGCTCGGATGGTGCTCCGTTCACTATGTGGGAAGTGAAGGTAACACATGCTGCTCTGACAGCAATTGAATAAACCTGGCCCGAAGGCTGGCTGCCATGGTACGTAATTGATAAATCAAATTTTGATCACTGCAGGGATGAATGGAAAATGGGAGAAAAATGTTGAACTTTTTACCTCACCAGAGAGGAGGAAGGAGCTGATCTACATCTCAGATTAATCTGCTCTACAAAATGTGAAACAAAACAGTTACTTTGCAGGGCCTCATCTCTATCTAAAATTGAGAAGTGATGCTAAGAGAATATGTGAACATAACAGAGATAAAACTGCATCTAGCAGCAAGGTATCTTGTTAGCCCCCACCTATATCACACACAGCCTCACTCCACAGCTCTCTCCTGCTGTGAGTACTGCTGGTGTCCACTCATATGGGCCTATAAACAACCTTAGCAGCTGATTTTTGAGCCCCTGGGCTCATCAGTGGAAAAATACAGAGACCCTGCAGACATGTCTGAGATGTGGCTACAAGTGAAACAGGTGACTGAACTTCAGAAAGGTCAGTGTGTGTTTTTTTCCAGTCCAAAGTACAAACTTAAATCCCTGAAAGAATGTGGATTTTGATAACCAGCTTCTGAGTCCAGAGGACTAATGAGACAGATCGTCTCCCATATCTGTAAGTACGGAAATAAAAAATCATATTATTTACCCTCCTCCTGTTTTGACATCTCAGAATAGCACAGCATCCTTTGCTAATAATACAGTAACCCCCCTCCTTCCAACCAAAATATCCAGAGGTGGAAACAACTGGCAGCTTCTCCCTTCCCTTCATTATTGTAACTCATTCACTTCCTCTGGGAAACACGAAAGAGGAATGTTTTGCTGGGATTGTGTAAAAGGGAGTTCCAGCTTGCTGCACGTGGGTCAGAGGGTCACCTCACCCCTCAGGAACAGCAGAGAGAGGATGGGGGAAGCTGGTGTGCAGTGAAACACTGCACCGAGGAGTTATTTAATGGGGGCAAAGATGGAAAATTATTCACTGATCCTTACATCAAACCTGTGCAGGTTGTTGGAATCAGAAAAACTAGTAGAAACACATAATGGTGGTCCAGATGAACTGAAGAAAGTAAAAGCAGACAGGTAAATTAAAGGGTCAGTCTGGGAAAAGGGAATGTAACACGGAAGTAAACAAACTGAGCAGTTTCTGGTAAACAGGGGGTAGAAAAAAAAAAGTTCTGCTAAATAGCAGAGGTTATACATTCATGTGAAGAAAAAATAAAAATTCACTGAAAATTGATATCTGGAGGAAAGGTCTCAAAAACAAAGGCTGCAGGAAGCTGAAACAAAACAAGAGATAGGCATTGGAAAAGTTAGTGAGTAAACTTTCTGTTATTGGCTTTTCCCACAACTATTCCCTCACATATATACCCTTTCCAGTATGCAAGCAACATTTGTCTCTTAGGGGAGTACAGTCTTCAAATCCTGCTGAGCACTTTCAAGAACTTGATGCTTAATATCCAGAGGATCCTTTGAAAATCCAGGACACCATTTCTGATAGATGTACTATCCCATTGAAGAGCAGCGTTTACTCTATAATAAATCACAAATGCTTTTGCAACCCCCCCCTTATGATTTATGTCTTGAACAGTATCTTATGCCAGAATTCACCAGTCTGTAATTGCCCTGGGGTGATACCCTTGGCAAGAAGTTTAATACTTCCTACTCTTAGGCTATCATCTTACACTAAGGTTCTGACTTTTGAGACAGTAAAGAACATGCAGAAGCAATATTTGATCTCTATCCCTCCCATGAATCACCCACTCTTCTGATAGGCAGTCTGTTTTCATTATATTTGATCCTTGAATTTTACCTATGAGAGCACAGATCATGAATACAAGGATGCTACATCGCAGAGATCATCAGTGACTGAACAAAGCCTTAGTGAGTAAAAGCTTCAGTACAAGTTTAGAATTGTCATTTATTTAATGCATTAGATTTTTCTCTAATCAGGAGAAACACAATAAATATTAAGGAAAATTCACTACCCTCTTTGACCATCTCACACTGTCAAAGGAGTAGCAGTTGAAAACTGATATGCACTGCAAGTATGAATCATAGCATAACAGCACATATAAGCCCCTAAATAAACTCTTTGTCTCCAGGATTCTCCAGAAAGGCAAAGGCACTGAACGCTGTTTTGTTCTGCAAAGCAGTTGGCTGAACACCGAGATCAAGAAATAACCAGAAGAAAGGTAGCTTTCAGTTAATGGACTATTTTTTAATAGAAAAAAAAGGGAAGAAATTAAAAAATACAAGATTCAACCTCATTTTAGTAGGAGTCTCATTATGACTCCAGCGAATGCCACATGAAATTACATGAGAAATATTAATGGATATAAATGGGAAAATTTTGTGGCTAAGATCTTGCCCTAAGTGTAAGAATTTTGAGAATGGAAAATCTGTGCAGGATATCCCAAAGGAAAAGGAAAAAGAAAAAAGATTTTATCTGGTGTTTGAATTCTAGTAGCTTATATTAGAAATTGCTAATACACCTATAAATTTCTCACATGAAACCCATAAAGAAATGTGAAGGTAATCAGAAATCTTAATGTACACAGATAGTTTTTCTGGGTCCAATGGAATAATAGCGTCAATACATAAGGACTGAGTGTCTGCCCAAGTATGCAACTGTGCTTATATATACATGTATGTAGATATAATAGTTCTAAACGGTCTACTGGTTAAAAAAATTTCTTTCAACTCAGGATTTCAGAGTTCTGCTGTTTCTAACACTAACAGATGACTCAGTCTTACAGGATGCTCTGTATTGTCAATTACTATTCAACTGGGATTAATGTGTGGGTAAAGAGAAGGTGTGGAGGTGAAAATTATGTATATATAGCCTTTGCCAAAGAAAAAAGATAACTTTTTAAATGTAATTTTTGCTATGATCGCTGCAGAAATTTTATCTATTATAAATAATTAGCAGAGTGACAGAACTGGACATTTTACTTGAAAATTATAACGACCTGAAGTGAAGACCCAGTTCCAATGAAAGTATTTGCAATGCCTTGTAACTCCAATTACAGCTTCAGCATAGATGATTCCTTGCTGAAATTATACGGCCTTCTCTCAAAATGCATCTATTTGAAAACACAAAGCAGACTACTTTGCTATTTTCGTAACTTTAAAAACTAATGCTGAACACAGTTCATTTTATCCAGAAGTAATTCACGGAGAAAGCATCTTTCTGGAGTTAGTTTGTCACTTAGTTCTTCTCAGTCTTCTGTCTTTTGTCATGCACATGTGCACACCTATGCCAGTGGAAATGAACGAGATAGAAAGGGAAACTTAATTACCTAATTACCTTCCTAAAAAGGCATTTCTTTGAAAGTTTTTCAAATTTTTCAAATAAATTTCATGAGAAATGTAAAGTCAGTTATGTACAAGTGGAACGTGTGTTAAGATTTTCCCTTGGGAAAGAAATTCAATTTTTCTGAGGTGTATGGTGGCCCCTAGTGGCCCCCGTCTTCAGACCAAAATGTGACAGCTGTCATGTTTTAAAACATACTTGTTGGGATGGTTTATTTCAAACATATTATGTTAGTGCAAATGACATATTTATTACCTTTGTTTATTTGCAGTTACATGTAAGTGTCTGGTGTTGTTTATCTTCTGGAAGGAAACCTACCACAGATAAATATATATATATATAGATACATGTATACGTATATTATGATACATACAAATCAAAGATGGACTTGAATCCAATTCCTTAAATTAAACATCCTTGTAAAAAGATAAAAATATTAAGTTTGGTTTCAAAAGGTTTTAGCTCTAAACATTTTCACTATAAATAGGTTTTTGATATTTCTTCATCTGAGCTTTTTGCAATGTAGAGAACAGTTGCATAGAAAAAAATTGCTGATGCGTCCAAGTCCAAAGTACAAATCCTCAAAATTTTTGTTTTGGTCTCATCTAATTCCAGAAGTGCATAAATCTTGGAGGAGCCTTAAATCCTTTAATATTATGCATTTTAAGGATCTTTACAATTCCGGTTTGAGGCAGTCCCAGAGTCACACGTGTCCTGTGCTGCTGAGAAGTAGAAGAGTATCACACATTGAGTAAGAACGTATAAATGTGATATGGTTTTGCCTTGCTTCCCTGAAAAGAAAGTTTTCTTCGCAAAGCACACTTGCCAAAATGGCCTTCATGCAACAGGCAGTGGGAACTAGGTCTTTGCTTACAATTTCTTCCTTTTACTACTTAATGCAGTTGGACAGTCTCACCAAAAGCAAAGCCCTTGGTAACTGTGGGAAGCCAAAGATGCAGGTAGGAGAACATGGGCCACCTTTCCTTTTGCCTGAAGGATTTAGACTGTCCTCTCATCTCCCATGAGTGAGTAAAAACCCGGACTATTTTCTATGGGAGGGTGGACTATTCCTTGTATTTTCTGATGAATCTGATAGTTAAGTGTATTCACCTTGGATGACAGAAATGGTGTCAGAAAAAAACAAAGTAATGCTGACTCCCATAGCCCCTACAGCCCACTGCAGAGTCAGGACACGACAAGATGCATATCTGAAGTCCTATCAGTACCTTAACACAGCTAGTTCAGAGTGCCTGAATCACAGCACCACTAGCATTTTTAGTGTTGTTGGAATATAAATGCTTCCCTAAAATTGGGATAAAATCTCACTTTTCTAAGGAACATTTACCATGGCCCATTTAAGGACAGTCTTTTATAATGGAGCCAGAATCTTGGGGAACCCATGGACATCAACAGAGGGGACTGGGTGCTTCTTGCGAAGAGTTCATCCAGCCAGTTAGAGAGAACTTCTCACGGATAAGATGAACATTACACCTGTGAGTGTTCAATTAATTTGATTATTGTTCAGTAATTTTCATCATGTGTGAACAAACAGGGTTTGAACACCACAGGAGCAGACTACTGAGTCAGCTAATCTATGAAAATATTAATAAATGCCCACAAACCTATTACTTGCATAGAGATGACATCTAGGTAGGCTAAAAAGTAAGTGATATATATATATAGGTAAAGAAAACCAAGTAATTAATATGAAATAAAGATGATCACTTTCCTCCTTCTGAGTGTAGATTATTCTTTCTCTTTAAATTTGAGAACATTGAATCGTACAACATTCTCCTTTACCTCTTCTTCCAGCTCAAGTGTATTTTATGCTGTTCTGTCTGAAAAAGCACTGCTGGACATGTTACAGTACATCTCCTCAGACGGAGGTGTTTGTCTCAACAGCAGAGGCAAGAAAATATATCTTTCTCATCCCTTGTAATTCTCAGCACTATAAACTGATGAATGCTCTCTTTCAATCATGCTACCATATTGGCTGTATCACTCTGTCTACAACACAGGTCCTTCACAGTTTTTTGCTCTCTGTACTAAAAAAAAAATCATAGAATGCCTCTTAGAGCTATAAGGCATCACACATGTAAGAAGAGACTGGGGCCAAGGCATAGGCAGGCCGTGGACTCTCTGATGCAGAAGCAGAGGGCTTAACAGTGCCCTCTGCAACATTATGGTGAGCAGTGAAGTCTTGCTGGGGAGTAACCATGAGGATGTAAGTTGTGCTTTGGTCTAAAGTTACCGTCACTCTGCAAAAAGCCACCTTTACTTCCTCTCATCCTCTAATGCTGAATCCTTCATGTGTCAGAGATCCTCATTAAAAAACAGATTACAGATCTGTAACAACAGATTTTGCGGACTGCATTACAGGATCTCTTCTGTTTTGTTTGTTTGTTTTATGATGACTGACAAGTATTTTTTGGTTTGAAAGTTCTTGAGAGGTCCCCAAGAAGATAATAAACAACATAACTGAAATGTACGATCATTATAATGTTGGGCAGTAAATCAGTGAAACAAATTGAATTGGCTGAACTATGGAAATATTTGTGTTCAAAATGGATGCTTTTGTGAACAGCATTATTTTCAAATAACAATTTGAAAATGCTTCCTAGGCTTTAAAAGACATTCTTTATTGCTTCCTGAAGCCTGATGAAGACCAGTTACTGCTTTGAAAATAATGTGATATGTCCTGAACTGACTGTTGCAGTGTTTTATAATTAGGCATTTAATATATTCAGAAAATTTGTAATTTTTCTAAAATACTGGTGGTTTTGTAATTGGTTGTATTTAAAATTGGTTTGTATATGCTGTGGTATCTCTCAAAAAAGCTTTCTTACTGAATATTTAGCAGGTAAAATCATCTTTGGTTATCTTGCTAGTTTCAATAACCATTACCTCAACTTCAGAGTTGCAGCATGGAAATAACTAAAAATTTATTTTCACAGTAGAATTGTTTCCATGGCATTTAAAATATTATGAAAAATTGTGAAACAATAAACAGGGAAATGAGACGTGTCTACAGGGAAAATCTCATCTGCAGAGAGATTGATGGAATGTCACTCTCGGTTCATGCTACATGGCAAATCATTTACTGTCCTTTTTACTGAACTCTGATCTACTGGGAATTGACTATCTCATATATTTCTGAAAGCTGGTATTATCAGGAGACAGCTGCTAATGACAGTGGCATATAAACCCTAGAACACAAAGAGAATAATCCCGAAAAGTTGCATGCTGACCCTCACAAATTTCCACTTCCAGTTTTCATGTCATTGTGGTCTGCAAACATTCCAGATCTGTATTCATACTCTAAACTTTGTGGGTCCTTCATACTGAGACAGGCAGAGATTTCTCTCTTCCTTCTTTTCTTTACTCTCAATCTTAATAATTTGGTCTTCTATGTATGGAATCCTCTCCTATTCATTTTGTGCCAAACACTCCTCGTAGGTTTTCTTTTTAAAAAAGGCCCTTCTGTTATGTACTGCTACCTTCCTTTTCCACATAGCTCTCCTACAGTATGTTTGACCTTGCTATATCCCTATATACAGAAAGACAGGAAATTTAAAAATTTTACAAAGAAGGTCAACAATTCACATATTTTCTCACTATAAATAAACCAGATGATCTGACTTTTTAATATAAAAAAACTTGGCTGTATGACCTCTAAAACAAGGCTTTAACTCATTAGGGCCCTTGTGGGTTTGGATCCTCTTAATGGACTGAAGAGCTTGATTAACTGGGATTGCTCAACTGGGATCTCAAGTAACTGAAGTTTTACCCTTAGAAACAAAAGACAAAACAAGTGGCAACTTGTTTGTGGCACCTTGGAACTTTGTCAGCCCTTGCCAAGGTGACAAAAATTAGCCCCTGGGAGGTATGTGAGAGCTGCATCTTTCGCACTGGATTCATGTCTGTTGGAGCTTTTTACTTTGAGACATGAGTGCCCTGACTTTGTCTCTGGAAACCCAGGGGTGGCCATGGCCGTGTCCTGCCAGGCAGCTGCTGTGTTTGCTGCTGTTTGGAGGGTTTGATCACCTGCAGAGCCCCGTGCAGAGGATGCCATATGCTGCCATATCTCTCCTGACATCCCCCACTCTCCTCTCCCAGCTCCCACTTGCAGAAATGAATGAACATTTCTTGAATTTTTTTTTTAAGAACTTGAGAAGCCTGTTTAACTTGAGAAGCTCAGTTACATCATTTGCAAGATGAACGCTCTTCCTACCTGAGATTCGTTTTGCATATATATACAATCAATTATCTTTGTAAGTTAATACTCTCCTAGAATCAGCCCTAGCATATATCGATATTGGCTATCAATTTCTCCATAAATACATCTTCCCAAGGAAACTCAGTTTCAAGCTCCTAAGCCTTGAACACTCTGCAGTGATCATCAATTGTCTGTTTTGACAGAGAAATTCTCCAGTTATTCTGAAATATATGCCTTTTCTGGATATAAACATGTTTGAGATTAATTCATATACTCGCTCACCCTTGTACCAAATGAGCATGTACGTTGTGTCACCCTGTACCACATTAGGAGGAAAGCCAGTAAATTATGTAAAAATTTCAAAAAAGCATTGTTGCCACAGCCCCTGGTGTAGCTACCCTGAATTATTTACAGAAACAGTCCCAGGGAGGGTATCCAAACTTTTTTAAGAAACACAAGAAGGTAGATTTTGGACATACCTTGAGTGAAATTGACACTGCTTATTGCATTACAGCTTTGTATCTTCCAAATAAAAGACTGAAAGAGACAGTCAGGAAAAGTTCAGATTCAGAAACTTACTGGTAAAATAGGTTTCTAGAGCATGAGGAACCATATAACTCAAAACTGGTCTCTTACACTATTTAGGAAACATGGAAAATGTTTCTGGCACCCTTGAATGGAAATTCAATCATTTTTAGTAAGCTTGCTCAGAAAAAATATCTTGGTCTGAAGCGTCTGGGTGTGTCTGCTTAAACATGAATTTTGTATTTGCAAATGTCCAAATTTATGTGTCCAGTAACACAGGCATAGAAGTCCTGAAACACTGAAGACTTCTATGCAAATCTAGTTTCCACTCTTATTATGTTTAAAAATATAAGATTTAGAAAGTATTTATCAAAAAGCTTTGGGTCTTGACCAATTTACCCAGTTTCTGAGGGCAAATGCATGACCAGGCTTTGTAACTTCCACAACCTGCCATTTCCTACTATTGTTTGTCCAACATCTTAAAAATACAAACTCAATTGTTTAAAAACCGGGTGGGGGGAAAGATAAATATGACTTAAACAAATAGGTATGGTAAAGTTGTGATGGCTTATATCTATTCTACAGGAGAAATTCTGGGTTGTGAAAATGCTATTAAGTTTTCCACAACACTATTAGTAAATAAAAGCACAAAGCCTGTTTTCCTCCCTGCTTTCCCCCTCATGGTACTGTGACTTAAAATGAACAAGCAGAAGGTGTCAGACACCACTGAATCATGACGGGAGCACAGTGAACTTCCTGCTGAGTGGGGCAATGACTATTCCAGGTGCGCATTATATGGAATCAGATGAACATCAGTCCACCGTGCTTATTTGAAATATCTCTGAAGGGATTTTCTATTAGCTATTGCTTTGTCACTCCCCAAAAGTTGGAGTGCAAGGAAAACCCCATGCAGCCCATTCTCTGCTGGGCATATCACCTTCATAATTACTGAAGTAATAACTAGCATGCACTACTGTTACACATCATCAGCCTCACCAGTTCTGAAAACCTTGTGCTGGCCAAGATTATGGTAGCTGCTGCCACAGACAAGCAACTTCAATGGCAAACAGTTCTTGTGCCTTGCCACACTTCTCAGCTAAAGATCTCACTTCATGAACAGCCAGCCCTCAAAAATGACATTTTATGGAAAATGCTTTTGCAGAGTTACCGGTGTTGGCACGGGAGGACTGTGCTAATGAAAATTCAAATTCAGCATCCTTAGAATGAGACTGGAATATCAGAATTTACCATAAGGAGAAACTCTGATTCATCATTATTTAATTTAAGTTCAGTAAAATCCAATTTAGGCAGAAGGGACTTATGCTACATTTTTAGACAGGTAGATAAATATGCATGTATATGTAGTTATATATAATTTTTTATATGTATATAAAAATTACGGTAAATCAACATCTTCCTTTGCTATAAAAAATGCACACAGTTCGGGGTTCACATATGATGAAAGAAAAAACACATCTGTTTTACTACATGGCTTGACTGCTTAAAAGATAATCTGTTTCCATCCTGTTAAAATGTGTTCATTATTATGCAACCTAAGCAACTGTACGTTTCATTTACATATTATATTTTGAGTGTTAGTATTGAGAAAACAGAAAAAATATGTTAATCTCTTCTCAAAAAAAGTTTCTGGCCTTTAAGGGTCATTTCTCATTCTCTCCCCCAACTCTTAGCAGTGTACAGTTTCCTAAAAACCAAAAATGAAAACAAAACCTCTCCTGAGATATTAGAGTCTGAAACCTGCAAATGATTTTATGAGCCTTGTACATTGATATTCCACAACTGCAGCTATACAACACCTCCACAGAGTAATAATGATTTCTTTCTGCCACTCTGTGGGAGGATCAAAAAGGAGAACAATGAAAAGCACTTTTTTCTTCTCAAAAACACCACAAAATATTTATGAAATATTTATTATCAAAAATGTATCTATTTAGCATTTACTTCTTTCAAAGGTAATTTCATAATTCCTGTTAAGTCTACTTTTTATTGCACAGTCTGCTAAGGTGTAATGTGCCGAATATGTCAGATGGTCCTACAACAACTCAGGAGATATTTGAAAACAGGAGCTAGTTCTGAAGAAGTGACACCACTTTCTAAGGTTTCCTCTAGGTTAAATCTCACCCAAGCAGTTCCTAGGCCTAATCCTGAGCTTGTGCAATATGTGACTCTGACTTTTCCTGACAGATACCCTGTCTGTAGGGAACTGGAGTTCTAGGGTCTGCTTACAGGGTTTTTGTTAAATTCAACCCAGGTTCGTCAAGATCACCACTGAACCGACAGACTGCCGTAAAAATGTGCTTTGTCCTTCTTGCAGAAGCCAGTCTCCAATAAATTTAGCATGCAGTCATGCAGCCAGATGTATCAGGAAAGAATAACAGGCAGTGTTGGAGAGCTCTGGGTGATACTGAGATCAGTCTGCTTCCTCCAGCTGCTCCTACTTTACCGTTATCTTATATCTTAACTGCTTAGCATCTCTCAGGACCTACTCCAGTGCTCCAAAACCTCACTATGTTGTTCATGTGATGTGCAGGGGCATGGGTGTGATCGGAAATAATGATTGGTAGACAAAAAAGTAGCAGGGAAACTGAGATGCAGGTACGGCCAAGTGCTCAACAGTAGCACACACAAGGCTCAGAAACGGCTGTTCTCAGAGCCACTCCTTCCCCTTCCCATACGGACACAGTTGGAAAAGCCAGCTGGAACAGCTTGAGATTTTATGCAAAAGATCATCTTACAAAATACTGAGCTGTCATACCTCTGCCAGCAGGGCAGACCTCTACTGAATCCCCCTGTTCCAAAACATCATCGCGTAGCAGACTTTTGAGAAAACTGCGGTTTGTAAGAAGCAAATGCACTTTTTACTTTGTTCTGGAAAAACACTGAATAAAAAATGACAAAACAATTAATTATAATTCTCTTGCAGAGTCTGAGGCAAAACTAACTTAAGACTCCTGAAACAGAAAGTAAAAACAACAACCAAAATGTTCATAAATAAAGCAAGACTTGTGTGTGCGTGTGTGTGTGTGTGTGTGTGTGTGTGTGTGTGTGTGAATGTGTGTTTTAATTGAGTCAAGTAATCTATTTGTCTCTTTGATACAATTAACCCTGCACTTAGAGCTTCATCAGGGAGAGGAAGGGACAAGGGCTGATCACAAATAAAAGGGAGGAATGAGAAAGAAAACATAATGAACAACTGCTGCTGCTGCAACATTGCTCAGTCCAGACACTGAATCCAAACCTGAAGCTGGATTGGAAAATAAATCAGTAAGCCAACACATCACTGAAACAGAAGGAAGAGACTGTAAATTCATGCTGCTCATTAGAGGTTTACTGTGATTGCCTTGTATTCACAGTGGATACAGTTTGAGCTGTGAAGGTAACACTACAGATGGGGTTCTACGACAATCAGCAGTGCAGAGGGTGTTTACTGAACAATTCAGCAGGTTTGGGCATGGTCCTGAGACTGATGGAGTACTGGAAAACACAGTGTGGCTCCTGGCTTCTCATGTTCTCTTTTTCTTTTCTTCTATTTCTTTATTTCGGAAGACATGGAAGAGTTTCTGAGTTTCTATATCTCTCTTGTTTATGCCTCTGCTGTTTCTACTCAGAAATGTAGTAAAGGGACAGCTTTTGCCTGAAAAAAATTCTCTGCTCTGAGACATTTTAAAAATATTTTGCCTTTTTTTAAATAAAAAGAAAAGAAATAAAAAGATTGTCACTATAGTTTGTCGCAGGGAAAAAAAATCACTTAAAATTCTCTGATCTTACCTCCTTTTTTCCTCGCGAAGTAAAACCTGAAACATGGTTACAGTCCTAAAAACAAATTATCTTCTATTTTTTCTTGAATTCAGTTCACGCCATCACCTTGTCTTAGAAATGGGCCTGAGTTGCAAATGTAAGTACAGACCCCAGATTTCTGGAAGTAGGGTTTTTTTTTTAATTTTTTGTTTTGGTTTGGAGGTTTTTTTGGTGGTTTTTTTTGTTTGTTTTTTTTTGTTTATCCTTTTCTTCATGTAGATGTCAAATCCATATGGAAGTCTTGCCAGATGTTTCTCTTTACATGCAAAGCTGTCTAAGTCATTCAGCTCCTTGCTGTGTTTTAGACGTTAGTGTTGTCTTTGTTTGCTACAGGAGAAACCAAGAATCTTAACCTCAAATCCAAGCCTAGTAAAAAGGCAATTATATCACTTTAATAAAATGTCCTCCACTTTTAGATCACCTTTTCACATCTCTAGATTCAGTCATGTGAATTCAGGCTCTAAAAACCTGTTCCATTTCTGTATTTTGTTTTTTAATAAAAATGCAAAGTCTCCTTACCACAATTTATTAGAAGAAGTAAGATTTTGTAGGGGGAAAAAAAGGAAAAAGAGTGGGAAAACTAATTATAAAATTCTAAAAGAAACATGAAAGCTAGTGACAGAGAATTATTATCTTTGTCATTTTGAATGTGTGGACGAAAATTGCTAGAAATATGTGGTGCATCTAATAAGACTTTGGCCACAGCACTGGTGCTGCAAGAGGGCAGTCAGTTTATGTCTCAGTATCCTCATCTTACTTCCCAGACAGTTCCCTGGAAGTGCAGACTCACACAAAGAACTGTTGAAACAAGCCAGGCTCACTAAGAAAAATGATCTGTGAGAATTCTCCACATTTTCAAAAGAGAGTTTGATGTGAGCACATGATTTTCTTATATGAGCTGTGTATACCGATGGGGGTTCCCGTAGTTTTAAGGCTCAACTCACTTGGCAAAACTTACAGCAACTGCCTAAATGGGTGTTGCCATTTCTCCATATTTAGTGAACCATTTAACATTAAAATATTCAGATCTGTAAAAAGAAAGACCAATGGTGATATCTTTTCCACAGAGATAATACATCAGTGAGCCTAAGTCTTCCAGTAAAAATTATAGTGTCTGGTTTAAGATAAAACCAGCTGCTTGCAGTTTTTCCAGAAGTTCCAGAGTGTTTTTAAACACCTTTTCAAGAGATAGTACATCCTGTACTTTCACTGCACTGACTGTATTTGTCAAGAAACAATGTACAATAGTCAGGCATCGACAGGATACAGGAAAAGAGACAAAAGACAGTCCACATAACAGTCAGGAGAAGATGATGCCATATTAGAAGAGGTTAAGACTATGATTTGGCAATAAAATGTTTATTTGTTCAAACACTAACACAAGCAAAAAACCCAGTTTCTTGGAAACCAAAGTTTAGAAATATACAGACGTAGAAAGTTTGTTTCCGCATTCTTAGCAAAATTTTTGTGTTCAAATATCTTTATAATCAAATATGTCCTTAAAAGTTTTAAACAGGTCTTAAAGATTTTAGCTGATGTGTACATGCCACTTCACATGGCTTTACCCAAAACAGATGAAAACAGATAAATTTTAGATTGCTAAAATGCACAGTAAAATGTTCTAGGAAAAGAACAGGCCTTTTGTTTTTATATCCTCAATTTTTAGGAAAGGAAGACTAATGAAATCCAATTATATGCAGCTCAGTTCCTGGGATCAATGCCAACCAATTGGTCTGTCTCTTACCTTCTCCTTTGACTTTTAGGGCTTTGAAATTATGTCTGTGAAGAATTAGTAAGAAACGTAGAGATACCACTTGTATGCTTTAATTTAGCCTTCTATTTATTTTCTCTCCAAAGTGCTGCCTCTGAATCATACCTGTTTTCTCACACTGCTAGGGTGGTCTTGAACTGGTAGAAAATAATAATGGTAAGCTCTGTTCTCATTTTATTATTGTCTACTTCCCTAATCATAGCAATAAGTTGCACAAAAACTCCAGCATCCATATTATTTCTTTTCTCCCATGTACTTTCTGAGATATTGATCCTTTTAAAAACAATGAGAAAAGAAAACCCTCAGTTTAAAATTTTCAAAATCAGACAACCAGTTCTGTGTCCTATAATAATAATCTGAATTCAAAAAACTTCTTTCTACTGAAGAAAGTCAGCACATAAACATCCTAAGAAACAGTCTGTAAAACAAGGTATCACGTTCATTGAACATCACTCTCAGTAAAAATAATTTTAAACAAAGGCAGTACCAATTAGCGAAACTACCATAAAGTCTGTCTAGCCACACTT
The DNA here is from genome assembly GCA_013397725.1 of Rhagologus leucostigma. Lineage (NCBI taxonomy): Eukaryota > Metazoa > Chordata > Aves > Passeriformes > Rhagologus > Rhagologus leucostigma. The sequence continues at coordinate 1,176,167 of VZTD01005732.1, forward strand.
TCTTAACCTGGAATAAAAACCTTCAGTTTCCTCCAAAGACTAAAAACACCAGTACAATTTTACTTAATCCAATATCAATAGAGGTGCCCTTGGTCCCTAACCACACATGTAGCAAGAATATCTGAAACTGCAATACAGCTTCGCAGAGAAAATAATTGGTGTTGCTGAGCCCTACCAAACCTAGATTGAATGAGTTGTACTGGAAGCACTTCAGTGTCTTCAGTGAAGTTCATCACATTTGCAAGAGCAGAGAACTCGGCCATAGAATGCAGATCAACAACTCTTGTGAAAATATTTTTAACAACTCAAGAAGAATAATTTTTATATGACAACTAAGACAATTAGAAAATTAAGAGTCTCTTTCCATAAATAAGAGAGAATTACTGCATAATGACAGTTCAGAGATCATGCATGGAAGCCATTATAGAAACTACCCAGGGAACTCTCTCAGAAAATCAACAAATGCACTGATCCTCAGAGGTAACTGTACGAAAATTGCTGGATTTTGAAGACAATAAATGTTCTCACTCCTTGCGTTATTCTTTTGGAGGCCTTGTTTCCTCTCTTTCCAATTTCCCAAGTTTCAATGAAGGGACATCAGAAGGCGAAGCAGTAGATTTTACCAAAATACTGTTTTCTGGAAAGCTCCATGTAAAACAGGCAAGAACTTATTGCTAGCAACAATATCGTAACAACAGACTCTGTTGTACTTTCATTCCCCCAGCTTCCCCTTTTATGTAGCAATGTTCGTCTGCCAATCGGCCATTCAAAGGGGAAAATCCATTAGAATATGATTTATAGTGCATCCACTGAGATCACATTCATTACTATTCTTGGGAGTTATTTCAGCAATATAAAGCAGGCATCATGCTGACTTACCCTACTCCATTATGCTTAGGGGTCTACTGTATTATTAAAGCAGTGGAATGTAGTAAAACCACACCTATTTTAATGTTCATATAAAATATTCATCTCTACTGGATAAAGGTTTTCATTTTTAATGCATTACATAACATTCCTAACTTTAGTGGCAGTGGCTACAACTCAGGTTGTTTGAATTTATTTATATTTTTTCAAATGAAAGGAGATTTTCTCTTCGGTTTCTGTAAAGACAAGCAAAACTTTTGAGACGTCTACAGCTTCTGTGCTCAATAAAGAGTCAGAATGTTTGTTTAATAAAAAGGGCAGTTTTCATTTATTAACTGCTATATTAAAAGTACAGTTGTCAGTTCCCAGATAAAGGGAGGTATCTTAGTTCTACTCTGTAGAAAGATACAGATATGCACAATTTCCCAAGAGCCTGACTTCTGCAGGAAGGTAAATCAACATCTCCAAGAGATCTCCAGAATCAGGGGACCAAGCCTATGCAGAATGCCAAGAGGTCATAGCCTCACTCCAGTAAAATTCTCATAAAATGTATATCCTGGGGCTGGGAGACTTCAGTCACTCTTTATGACACTTTTTCATTCTCTGATTTTTCTGACTATTTTTGATCTTTTGATTTAGATCTGGTACCTGATAAATATTAAGGACAGATCTCTTTTAAAAAAGCTAAAGACTGGAAAAGGGAAGGGAAGGGAAGGGAAGGGAAGGGAAGGGAAGGGAAGGGAATGTCATGTATTTGATGAAAATAGAAATTTGGCTCTCCATCAGGGACAGAGCTCAGCTTTTCTGAACAGTGTGCAAGTACCTAGGTAAGAAAACCTTCAGTCTCTGTGCTTGAAGCTGAGGGCACCTGGGCTGCTTGCTTCTCTCACATAGCTTAAGGACAGAATGAGTTAAATAATCCCATTTGGCAACTGGACCACAGACGCAGAGAATCTAGAGAAGGCAATGATATAAATCCTCATATTGTGAAGTGTGTGCCCCATTCCCGAAATCCTGATCAAAATTTTGGAGCCTTTATGCATTACAGGCTCCCATTCAGCCAGCATCAGACAAACATCAGGAATCAAACTATAATGATGTCAAAATTAATTACTTTCTTTTAACCTGTAATTGAGTCTATCAATAATAGATAATGACAAGTAAGGATTTAAAGCTAATACTTATGGAGAATTGGCCTTCTCTGTGTATTCTGTTTGTTTTCTCCACTGGTTTTTCCATATTTATGTGCTCCTTTTTATGTGACTTTCTTGTCTGTGCGCGAGTGTAGGCTGTAGACTTTCTAGAGTGAAACTACCTTTATATGAAACTTAGCAGAGTAAGATCTAGCCAGGATTTAGAGCTGTACTGCAAGGAACATAAACATTATTAATAAAAGGATTTAATTTTATTGAACTTTCCAATTTAAGAACCAAGAAATTGATTTCATAGACTATTCTGTTTACCAAATGTAGTATAAACACAGATAGATTTTTTTCACTTCTGACAGGTATACTTCTGCATATGCTGAGATTCCAGAAATATTATGATAAAGGACAGGTTGCTTTTGATTTCTTCAAGTTATTTAATGTGTTCAACCCAACAAGATAAAAGGAATTTTTAAATCCTGCAATGTATGTCTGGTTCTTTACATAAAAACTCAACATCATACAACTGCATCTAAGGAATTTACAAGGTAAGAGAGAGTTTCAGAAACTTGTTCTGAGATAAAGCTGTCATGTTAGAAGAGAAAGATAGTTCAATACACACACATGTGGTGGAAATGTGGCAGTATATCTGGAATACGTCCTCATAAATACCACTTCTGTATTGACTGGGTGAAAAACCCTATAACATCAAAGGATGCTTTGGGAGAACACGGTTTCTCGGAAAGAATAGCTTACTGAATATGGAGTTTAAGTCCCAGAAAAAAAAGTCAAGATCAGAAGTGAAATTCTTGATACCTTGCAATGTACTCAGATCACCTAAACATTCCTTCTATTTAAAAACAACCCCTTTCGAATAGGTTTAAGTTGCCAATATTGACTTTTAAACCTTTCACTATGTATTCATCATAGTGGTCATTTCTATTTAAAAAACAAATGACATGGAAGAGTCTGGTAACAATATGTCTAATTTGTATTTCATATTTTTTGCAGTATCTTTCTTGCAGAACATGATTTTGGAAAAGAGGTTGGTGAAGAGGGGGTCAAAAGCTCTGGGACAGGCCTGAGGAACTGTAGCACAATGGGGTCTCCTTGGGGGCAATGGTAATATAAATAATAATAAAATTACAACAATTCTGCCTGCCAGGCTTCCTTCTTCAGGATATTACTGCAGCGCATCTGAATGTACTTTGACCTGCCCAATGCTTTTTGATTCCCTATTCTGGGAACTATTTGTTCTTCATGCACATTTCTGACTTTCCTTTAGGAGAGACATTAAATGATTGAACAGATTTAGTGTAATTTTTGGTCAGCAGCAGTCAATGAATTGCTGAATATTTCTTTTTACGTCTTGGTTTCACAGAAGCTTAAAATCTGTCAAGATAAAATCCTATACAAAACTTTCGCTCTGAAAGCTTGGGAAAGCCCTACTGTTAGTCACTTACCTAAGTACCACCCAGATGCAGTTGCTGTAACACTTATAACCAGAACCTACCTTTAATTAAAACCTTACTGCAACAACAGAGGAACAGTGGGTTTTTCCACCCAGCCAAGCGGAATCTGCACATTCTGTTTTATAATTCAATTTTTACAGTGCCCTTTCCAGAGGAGACTCTTCTCTTTCCTGTCTGTCTTTGGTTGTTGCTGGGCTGGTGCCACTATCATGGTCTGTGCACCACGAGACCAAATCTGAGTTTATGCAATACAAAAGAGTAGGTCCAGCTCCTCAGTCACTCCAGATTTGTATCTGACAGCACTCTGGAAGCACAGACCTTGCACAAACTGCCAATAAAAGCCAACCTCCCAACTGCATTCCTTTAAAAGCCACTATTGTTCTCATTCATGATTGAACAGCTCAGCTTTCATTTCAAATGAAAAAAAAGAAGTCCAGGCTGCATTGAACAACTTCCAGACATTTCCTCCACCCTCAGAGCATTTCAATCCTATTGAAAGGCTTTTGAGTGTAGCACCCCTGAAATGGTGTTGGTTATTATTTTTTCCGATAGGACAAAATCTCTCTGATTAATGCCAGCACAATATTTCTATATTCTTTTAAAAGAAAGTTTCCGTACGTATTAACTTGCAAAATTGGAAAGGCAGAGCAGTAAATTCATGCAAGGCGCAATTTTACTGGCAGACAAATAGATGATGGATTAAATCTGGTGTTACTTCAGCTTCTTCGGTAATGAGCCATTTTCATTGTGATCCCAAATTGTTTTTCTAAGTCACATTCTGGGCTTCAAGACAATGCAAGCGGTTATAAATTATTTTCATTTTGCTCAGTGTTATGCTAGAAAAACAATGAGCTCCAGGAAGATGTCATGAATGGAACTGTTTTTAACACAGACATCTTGGTAGCCCTTTTCACCTATTTCTTGATTATGTTTCTTAATTTATCCCTTTACTAGAATTACTACCTAAAAATAAACTACAAACTTTGAGTGTGCTAGAAACCAAAAAGAGGGCATGGTCCTTACCTAGGAGACATTATGATATAAAACACAAGGCAACTGGCCAGTTAAATTTGTGAGCTATAAAACAAACATCTGTATTTTTTTAATATCTATATATTTTTAGGAAAGGTGCAATTTGCCTCAACTCCTTTCATATTCTGACACATGTATTTTAGGAAAGGAAAAATAGAGATAGAGATTATTTATATTACACACACAGAATCATAGAAGAGTTAAGGTTGGAAGGGACCACAGTGGGTTATCTGGTCCAACCTCCTTGCTCAAGGAGGGTCATCCCAGAACACACGGCACTGAATTGTGTCCAGATGGTTTTTAATTATCTCCAGTGAGGGAGACTCCACAACATGTCTGTGTCGCTGTTGAGCCCAGGACGAAGAGAAAGGACACGACCAAAGTCCGGAGAAAATGGCTGATTTAATTAATTATAAATCAGTTTTTATAAGTTGAGTTGCCAGCATGGCAAAAGATTNACATAGGATGTTCCAGGGCATTTCCAACATAGGACAGAAGTCCTTCCTCATGTTCAGGTGGAACTTCCTGTCCTTCAGATTCTGCCCATTGCCTCTTGTCCTCAGCACCGCTGAGCAGAGCCTGGCTCCATCCTCTGACACCCTTCCTTCAGATACTGATAGACATTGATCAGGTCCCCTCACAGTTTTCCCTTCTCAAGGCTGAACAATAACAGCTCCCTCAGCCTTTCCTCCTATGAGATGCTCCTATGAGATTCTCCTCATCATCTTTGTTGCCCTCTGCTGGACCTGCTGCAGGAGCTCCATGTCTCTCTGGTCCTGAGGAGCCCAAAACTGGACACAACACTCCAGATGTGGCCTCACCAGGACTGAGTAGAGGAGTGGGATCATCCCCCTTGACCTGCTGCAAATGCTCTTCCTGATGCACTCCAGGATTCCATTGGTTTTCTTGGCTGCAAGGGCTCACTGTTAGTTCATGGACACCTTGTTGTCTGATATTAATTTAGATTTTATTCATATTAAAAAACCCCAACACACTGGTTTCTCTGTGGTGAACCAGGAGAGGTGGAAATGCCCAGTATCTATGGGTAGGTCAGACAGACTTTGGTGCTTTGCTTCCTAGTGGAACAGAGAGCAAATACCTCCCTCCATTGTGCAAGGGAAAAAGGCAGATTCAAATATGATTATTTTAAATATCCAACCCTGTGAGTAAAAAAGTATTTACATGAAAATGTTAAGTAGGAAGGTATCTTCAGTCCTGCTTTCTGGTGTTTAAGTGCCTTTTTTGATAAAGAAAACCCCCTTAAAAACAAGAAGCCTCTATTAAACGTGAGTCCAGGCACAGTTTTTCATTAAGAATGATCCATGGAAGATGTAAAGAAAGACCACTTCTCTTGGGCACACTCCTGTACATAGTTTCTCTTGGTGGTGGAGCACTGAAAGTCTCCTTCCGCTTGGAGGGATTCAAACCCACAGTTCTCATGAAGCTGGGGTGGGAACATGCCTCAGACACCCCAGTGAAGCTGTGCATGGAAGTCACTTAAAGCTCACTCTAAGAGGAAGCAGAGAGATACAGTGAAGGTGGGAATGTATAGCACACTGATTAGGACACTCAGCTGGGAGGCAGGAGAGTAGCAATTGATTTATTGTTTGTACCAGGCTGCAAAGCCCAGTTCACATCTACATCAAAAATCACTCCTATGAAAAGCACAGGAGAGCCAAACAGCCCTGTCGTGAGCTAATTTAGCTACCCAGTATTCAATGCCAACACTAGGCAGCTGTCCCATGTCACTAGAAGCACCTGTCCCAGCTGTCTGTGGGATCCCCACCCTCTTTTTTTCCTTAATTAGCTGCTTGAAATAACACCTCTTTACACAAAATGAAACAATTATCATCTCTGTTATCTAATGGTTTAGCTATTCAGCATTTACATTGAAAGTCATAAAGAAGGACATCCTTGTGGACCAGCTTCTTCCATAAAAGAAAATAAGCTCAGCTCCATTCCCCACTTTTATGAATATTAAATAATTTTATACCAAGTGTAAATAGCATAAATTTGTGAGCAGGAAAGTACTTTCGTCAGTACATCCCACTGAAGAGAAGATAATGTTTGTTCACATTTGACAAGAAGAGAAGAAACTGAATGGATCCTGCACAAACTGGATGAATTTTCTCTCTACAGAAACACCAGGAAAGCCAGGGCCCACTATTTTGGGCACAGCCTTATTTAGTCTAGATACTCAGAATATATCTGTAAAATCAGATATATTCTTGGATTATAGTTCCTTGGATAATATTAGCAAAAACACACTGATTACTGTGTCTGCTAGGACAGTGATGGACTAAATATACCTACTCTGTTTTGGCAGTGGAAGTTACATGTCTGTGAGATAAGGTGGCAGCTGAAGGAGAATTTTGTACATCTCAGGAGCACGTGATGCTGATGTAAGTTCTCTCATGGTAAGGAGGCACAAGTTGGCTGTGGAAATCTGTACGCAATTGGATTAATAAGATCTGCTATCCTAATCTCTCCAGAAAAATAATATAGTAAAGCATTGTCTAGATCCATTTAAATTTAACGAGGGGTCCTTATTTTTTTTATTTAATGGATTAGCAGTGACCTTATCGAAACATCTTCTTCCCTCTCACTGTTTCCTTCCCTATTGCCAGTTTCTCTTCTACAGCTGGGAGGAAGCACCTCTTGGTCCCACGAGACTGTCCACTGCATCACCCTGCACTTGTCCACAGCCCTTGTCCCAACTGAAGATGAACACACACATCTTAGAGGTGTTAGAAGACTAAAATATATGGGCAACGGTAAATAAAGATTAGGCACCAGGAAGCAGGGAGAGATGGAGGAGGTAAGTAATAAAATTCCTCTGCTGCCACCCACTCCCAGCTCTCCTTTAGGTGATAGAAAGGAATGAAGCCTCTCTTTCTTGTTCTCTTTCTCTTTCCCCCTGCTTCCCTTCCTACCTGGACAGATGTCCGCCGGCCACTCTCCCACTGGAGAAACCTTCAGCAGATCCCAGGACTGGTGCTCCCAGGTCACTAGCACGTGTGAGGGACTGGGCTCTTTCAGAAAATCCTGGTGACATGTGGCCAGCCATTCTACACATAAAACCCTAGAAGTTCCTAATGTGTTCAGCATGTGCAAACTGATTAAGTTCTGACTACAGGGAAACATAATCATCTGCATATAGTTGGAGGCAGTAAGAGGAGAAGTTATTAAACATGGTATGAGGGAGTTTATTAGGAGTAATAGGATGGAACTGAGAAGGCAGATACTTGAACATATGGAAAAGCTGCCAGACAGTGAGATCAACTCAGTATGAAAGGCTATTGCAAGGAAGTGGAGGAAACCACATTTAAAATTAGACTTAACACTAGAAAATGTGCTGTGGGGAACACGCCTGCCTGGCAGAGATGTGCAGACCGATCAAGTAAATCTTTTCTGTCCACACCTAGCATCCTTGGATCTGAAAACAGGTCCAACCACAACAGATCCAGACTCCACAGTCGGAGGCTTTATACCATCTCCGCTACGATCAGAAGAAAAATCTTTTTAGCATATGTTACCAGCTACTGGAAACTGTAGCGGAGCTGATAGTCACAAAGATGGAAAAACTAAACAAGGGATACGAGGTCATCTTTGCACTGATAAAGGCCAAAGAGCACCTTACAGAATTGTGATATTTATTTCCAGACTTGCCATCATCCATAGCTTTGCCTAAAACTTTTCCCGTGCATCTAGTATTTTCTGAGTGGAAAGGGGGAGAAAGGAAATGAAGAAGTGTGAGATTGAAAATGAAAGTCCCTAAAATTATGTCCAGGGTGTGGGAAGCGCAAGCAATATATTTTGCCTTTCAGTGAAAGGGAAAGAGAGCTGTTGGGAAAGCCTGGCATGGTTATTTTTACAGCTCCATGCCTATTGCTAAACACAGCTTTGTAGACACCACTGACTGGAAACAGCCACCCACCAACTATGTATTTATTGTGAAACCAAGGCAATAGCAGAAGACACCAGGGCTGCTGCTATCAAGTCAGCTTGCAACACCAGCAATTCTCACATCCTTTCAGCAGCCAGGCAATCCTTGGAGCTCCAACTCAGCTGCAAAATCCTGGTTCTCAGCTGATACGACACTGCATATATGAGACTAAGAAGGCTTGAATTAACTGTCAGACATTGCCTCAGGACACAAAGATGCATAGATTTTTCCATTCTCCTTTTATTTACAATCTCTCCACTTAATCTCACACAGCAGTTTCAGTGAAACCCGATAGGTCACTGGTGGGTTGCTTCCTGCAGCTCCTGTTTTCTTCCTCTGCAGACAGTCTCAAATGGAGCAGCTAAAACAGGTTTAAGTGTCTGACACACAAATACCAGAAAAGAGCAGAGGTTTGTGTGGATATATTAATGGGCGTATTGATTTGCATGACTGAATAGTGCTTTTTAGGAGGTAAACATGGAAATGGCTACAGCTATTGTTGCAATTTGGTATTTTTGAAGGATATTCTGTTTTTAGAACTAGAGATTTTTATTCTTTAAAAAATATCTCTGTAGCTCTATTTTATTCTATGTTACAGTTTTACACCCTCATATATGGACTGTGGGGGGTGCCTTTATACTCTTGCACAATTTTAATGTACAAATCAAGTATATTTCATTGTGTAAACACACACCCAAATGAGGCAAATTGAACCATTTCTCTTTCCAACCAGCTGCTCTATCTCAGAGTCCCTACAAAGCAACTACACAGTTGAATATATTGTTTTTGATGCTTTTTTATTACAAAATCTTGGCTAAAATATTCTGAGTTTGTATTTATCTTCGTTATTGTTACAGACTGGCAGCAATACATGAGGAAATCAAATAAAGTAATTTTCATTATTTCATCCAAATGATAAACATTTTCATCATGTGGCTTGCATAAAATATTTTAAGTACAAAGCTGTGAGGAGTTGATGAAATACTTATTAATCACTATAGCCAAAAATCAATGGCAGGTGGATACTAAAAAACATTCAGGATTATGAAGCTGTGTAACTTCACAGTTGTGGAAAAAACCCAATAATATTTCCATTAAACTCAAACATTGTTGTTCTCAATAATACTTCATACTCAAATGCGTAGTCAAAGAAAGTTGGGAAACACTACAAGTTTGTGTTTGTTTTTCTATGAATGAGAAAAAAAGCCAGTGTGTGTTCACCCCAATCTTTCAGTTTATGTTTTCAGACAGACTGTAAGTGCAATGAATTTGTCTTCACTTCCAGAAAATCTGAAATATTGTTACCACTGCAGAGCACCTTCTTAGAAGGTTCTCTTAGAAGAGATATCTCAGCTGTCCTGGAGTCTTCATTAACTCCACCATATTTCTTGCTTTTCATTTTAACATAGACAGACATGAACACAAGCTACACGGTGCCTATTTTTTCTGCTGTACTTCTGTATTATTGGTGTTACCAAAGGATCAGTTAGAGAAAAATCAGGCTTTGGAGGTCTGGAGTCTTGGATAGCAGGCTGAATTTGACCATTTCAGTGACCCTTAGCAAGTCATTTCATTTTGCACATCAGTTTTCCCTTATGACTGCCATTTGTAATATCCAGGACTCTGAGATTTCTGGGTGGATGACACTTTTATTAATTATTTGCATGACTCACATCTAAGAGGCCTGGTCACAAAGTAAACTCATCCGCATTGAACACAGTACAAAACTGATAAACACACGTATACAGACTGTAAAACTGTGTGTTAGGGGCAGAGTAACAATAATCCACAATGGCAAATAACATTAACATTAGCTGTCTTTCATGGCTCTTGCCCATGACTCATAGAAAATCCTGAAGGAAGCAGAACTTTGAAAATTACACAAATTGATGAAACATCCACTAAAAATTACTTAGTCACAACAAGTTCCCTGCTCACCAGCACATTGTTTTGACAAGCTGCTATCTGGAATATCTGAGGCAAGGCAGCTGTTTCCAGTCATCCCCCTCCACAGTGAACTGTGTATGGGAAGTGTACAGTGAGGATATGCGGAGGCAGTGAGTGCCTACATGATATCACCCTGAAGTGATCAAACATCTGAGCTTTGTTTTATTTCATAAGGCTTTTTTCATTAACAAAGCCAAATGTCATATTCCGTTATCCTAGTCCTTCCCATAAAAGGATTATAGCTGTCTAGTTTATCAGGGTTCATTTTTGCTAACAGTGGGCAGATTTCCTCCTCTTTACAGTATAAGACATTAATTTTAATTTTTCTACTAATCAGTCCAAGGGTTTTAATACTTAATACTTTATGCATGGAAAGCAAAAGAACTGTCAGCATGGTATAATTAAATTCTCTCTCACTGACCCTTAACATGTTTAACAGCACCTCTTCCAGTGACATAATTACAGTAAATTGGAAGGAAAGCTTCCAAATTCAGTTGGATCTCCTGAATACTAACTGCATTCATTATTCCTGAATCCACAGCTGTTAGCACTCCTGTTGACATGTATTTAAAGAACCTTCAAAGAGTAACTACTACATACCCATAACAATATTAGGTAGAAAATCCTACTTACATCATTGGTGATTTGTTAGATATCAAAGACCTTTCTGCAAAATGTTTGATTTTCCATTCAGAATTCAGTATCTAGGATTTCATCAAAATAATTTAGTAGATGTCTCTCTGCTCTACTTTCTCAATAACCAAATGTACACAAACAGATATCAATTACAAATGTTTCTGATTAGAGATACTTAGGGGAGTATCCTTGTCCCAGGCCATGGGCTTCAGAAAAACGAATACCATCTCAGGTCATTTAGAGGTAAGATTCAGGAACAGATATAGAAAAAATTAATTACCAAAGCAAGTTTTAAGCCTGTCTGCCATTCTCTCACACTATGAAAGCCAGAGTACAGATTGCTTTGGTCCTGGGAGAGTCTACCCTTCAAGTTTGAGAGAGGGCCACCTGGTATGACTGCTACAGATACCCTAAATGAAGATTTTTCTTATTGCTATTTTCTTAATGTAACTAACTCTCAGTTTTAATCCCTACATGTACAGGATCGCACACACAATTTCAAACTGAAAAAAACCAAAGTTTTTTGTTTACTCCAATGTTCTCTTTCACAATGCAAAACTTCCATGCAGTGGCAGCTGGAATCATCGTATATACCAAAAAAACCCCGCCAATATTGTCACTGAAAATAACTCTGAGAAGACACTGGTTTGCCCTCTGCATCCTCTTCAAGTCCACTTCCTGACTATTGATTTATCAGAATTTCCTTCCCTCCATAAGCAGCACTGACCACACACAGCTAATTCACCAAGCAAGTGAAACAAAGGACCCGCATTCCCAGGGACCTCACAGCTGAGCAAGAGCAGCCACCCTTCTGAGTCACACCAGCAAATCTCCGTTCTCCACAGAGGATTTCCCTAGACTTTTCCTGCTGATCAAAGTATCGCCCAGTGATAATGTGGAGCAGAAATGGAAGTTTCTTGGCTGCCCGAGGCAAACATGATAGCACTCAAGGTTAACATATGTTTTTGCTCTATCAGAAAATGATCTCAACTTCCACCTCCTAAATTCCTTATGCTAGAGGAAAATCAGACAAAATCGATGTAGGAGATAGATATTTGAGGAGTGGGAGGAGAGCTATATTTCCTTTAACTTAGGCACCATCAAGCGCTCCATCCAGGTCTGGCATATCCATCTCTCCTTACTGCTGTGAGCTTTTTGGATGGGCAGGAGGCATGTTCCTCTTGCTCCACAGTGTGTTCAGGGCAGATTTCAAGGCTGTTATATGCTTCCCCAGCCAGACCTAGGAGCTGGGCCTGGGGCCAGGAGTCCGGCTCATTGTCCAGAAATGTGATTCTGATTTGGACTTTGTGATGGGTGAGGGAGCTGTGCTGAGTTTCCTTGGGGAAGAAAGGAGTTTGGCCAAAGCCTTTGTAACATGATACAAGCGTAAACCCCAGAGCTGGGGAATGCATTGTGACAGAAGGAGCTTTGGCCAACCTCATTGTTATCACTTGTAGCACTCCAGCACTTGCATCTGTACCAGAACTGTGTTGCATGTAAGTGCAAATCGTCACTGTGTTCACAGCCATGAAAGGGCACAGCAACTCTTCAACATATGACCGAGAGCAAATGATTCGCACTTGCCTCACAGCTGTTTGCTCCTGCTTTGGGAGAGGATTAAAAATACAAGGAGAGCAAGGAAATGGGCTTTGTGCTGGTATCCTGCTTCTCCTTCCCTCTTGGAAACTGTTACGTGTGGAAGAGCAGAGAGGCAAGAAAGGCCCCTTTCCATGAGCACTGTCTCTTTGCAAACTCAGTGGGGTCTTAGCTGGGCGGAGACAGTCAAACTCACTGAGCAAGACTGCCAAGGATTGGCAACAGAGCTGTAATTATTTGAGCTGTTTGCATTTTGGTTATTTACTTGATTGTTATATGATTACATAAGTAATCTGTTTTTCATTATTTATTCCGTATCTTTCCAATTTCCTCAGGAAAGAAAGGAACAAAAGATACTTAACAAGCAAAGATGGGGACCCACAGTATTTCCAAGGTCTTCTATCCTATGGGCTCAGGACTAGAAAGAGAGCAAGTTCCCAAGTGTTTTTATGACTACTACAAAAGTAGGTAGGATGTTGAGAAAGAAGGGATGTGTGCTTCCCACTTAGACTGGTTTACCTTGCCCAGCAATAATCTCTAGTTCAGGGATGGAATGCTAGATTCTTACCAGGCTGCAAAACGCCATTCACACTTGATCCTTGCCCCTAGAGCATCACCTAGCTTCAAGAAAAAGCATGGTCAGGGATGAGAAAGTAAACAGAGGTCTTTGAACTTCTGTTTTATTTTTATATTCTTTATATTTCTTTTTATAAGTAATGACTATTTTACAAAAAAATAACTTTGTTGGGAGATTATTTTGCAGTTACCTGTGCCAATCTGTAACAGACGATTTGAGGCTTTCACTCAATCAGACTGAGGCATCTTGTGAGCACATCTGCCTACCTAAGATCAAGAAAGGAGAGGAAGTTCCTTCCCACTATTCCAGTCTAAAATCTATGCTATTTCACACAAAACTACAGCAATAGATAGGTTTATTTAAGTAATTCACAATATAATACAATAATATTCACTAAAAGCAAAAGAAAAAAGAGAAAGGACTGCAAGAAGAGGACAAACAACTGTGCATTTACAGCCTCCAGAGCCAAAGAAGCCAGGGCTTCCCAGCAGGGCAATCAACTTTGTTAAAGTGATGGCAGCAGCCCCCAGGAGCAGGAGCCCGGCCTATGCAGTGAACAGGACTGCAGAACTGCAAAACTGCTTGAGGTGAGACAGGTCTGTTCTCACTCCACAGTCCTCTCGGGAGAAGGGGATTTTTCTGCTGACTGACCCAGGCTGAGAGAACAAGCCTATTCCTAGGGAGCAACAAGCTAAAAACCCTTAAATAATTTTTCTATCTAAGGAGGCTGCTTTTTCATCTGAGTGAAGATGGATACAAGGCAAATGAAATCTCTCCATTCAAGTCTTTCAGCCTCATTCCTTTTTTAATTAATTTTGGCTGTGTGACAACTTCCCTTTCCTGTCCCATTGCTCTTCCAGATCTCACCTCTTCCCCCCACAAGCGGTCAGAGCTCTGCTTTCACTCTCTGGCTGTCACTTAACTTCTTAGTGCAAACCCCAGACCACAGGCTCTACCCCATAAGCTCTTTTTCCTTTCTTCCTCTTGGACTGTGCTTGCAGACTCTCATCTTACTAAAACACAATGGAAAAAGACCCCTCCTTATTTTAGCTCCTGTGTTTATGCTGCTTTTACAGAAAAGGCAGAGAGGCAGAAGAGACGTGTGGGTGTTTGGATTTGTATATTGCACACCAAGATGCCTTTACACCTCCACCACACTCACAGAGATAAAAGTAGCAAAGAATTTTAAGTACTCATTGTACTAACTCGAGGACTAATTTGACTCCAGAAGGTCATTTACAGTGACTATGCTGCATAACCACCTGGAAGCTACTAAGCCTTGACTCAGGCTGAACCAGGTGACTCAGGATGCCAGGCTCCCTTCAGCGGTGTCTGACAACAATCAAAAATCCAGTGTACTGCAGGCCTTCAGAGTTTTTCCCACTATTCGGATGTGTCTATAGGATACTTTGGAAAGATCATATTGAGAAAAGTCTGCAGAAGCTCTTCACTGGATCATGGCACACTTGTTGTACGTGAGGATAACACATTTCCAGCCTGTTGAATCACACTTTTTTAAAGACCCCATATGGGACCTGGATCTGAAAATTTTTTGGCGTATTAGTAAAAGTTTTCTTGTCTGTGAAATCATGTGTTGAAGCATTCTTATTAATCAAATCACTTGAATCGCTTTGTCCTTAACTAATCTCCCAGCTACTTCTCTGTGAGACTATTTAAAGCAAAAAAATAGAAATTTTGATTCAACTTTGTTTTTTGTTCTTTTTTCCTTCACATTCTCTGATGCTAACCCATGTACCATACATTTTTCCCTCAAAATGCCTGACTTATACATTCAAGTTAATAATCACTGTTGCATTCTGTTAAAACAGAAACATTATGATGTTAACCTACTATGACTGGCTTAAGGGAGACAGACTTGCATACACATGAAGAAACTTACGTCCTTTAAGTGTTTGGAAACTCCTAAATGATTACAGGAGAAGTAATCTTTTCAATCTCATGACCATGTTCAAGTATTAACCAAATTTATAAGTGCCATTAATGTGATGACAAAAGTATTTTTCAGTGAGTAAAGGCAACCTAAAAGGATAGCAGAGCATAGCAACATCACAGACTTCTTAAATCACAGCAGAGCTACTCTTATGATCTTGACCTACCCAAATAGGGAGTCTTTAATGGTTACTCAGTTAAACATAGTTTTCTTCTGGATAAACCTACAAGTGCTACTATAGGCTAGAACTTCTTGGAAAATACAAGGAAAGAAAAAGGAAAAAAAGTAAGGAAAAAGAAAAGAAAACCCCAAAAGAAAAAAAAAATTACCCTTGTTTTATAAAATAGTCCCATCAGATGCCTCTGAGTTAAATGAACCGTGTTTTGTATTATCACCCTCACTGATCCAGTCATGTTGTATTTGCAGACATAAATATCATAAAATATATATGTCAATTCTGTGAAGTTTTTCAGACTCACAAGAACACAAAAAAAGCCTTGGGATTGAAGTCTCAAAACTCTTGAGACTCCCTGTACTCCAAGTCCACATTTAATGTCTTAAGTCTGTGATGCCCCAAGCGAGCAGACACAGCCCCTCCAAAGATCTGTGCAATCTCCTTTTGTCTAAAGACATTTTGAAGCTCCTCTGTCATTTACTTAAATTCTTGGGGCAGAATTTCCATCTCCTGATCCAGTTACATCCCTCCTTTTCGAATCAGGACCATTTGGAGGAACCAGAGCACTTGGTGTGTGTCAGCTGATGTTCCTGTTATCTCGTGATTTTACTGCTATGTATCACACTACTAACATTGTGATCAGCAGCATTAGAGAGCAATGCATAACATATTAAACACATTGCAGGCTGCAAATGGAATAGCTTCTGTAGCCAGGAGTATAAAACCACTGAAATGTTTTTAATAGTGCTGTTTTTAATAGTCTCATTCTTAAAGAAAAAAAATTTTATACACTGGATTATAAATTCATGCTTTGCTTGTGAGAAGAGGACATTCTGTGATCCTTGACTAGAGGAGTTCATGGGGGAGCAATTCATGCCAAATTAACTAAAGAAGAGCCAAAATTCTCATCAGTTCAAACAGGAAATGAGAGAGGAAGTGTATTTTGTTTTCCTGCACATCTTCCTAAGATCAATTCTTTTAACTCCAAATTTAGAAATGCTTGGAACTAAGCCTAGTTGAAACAATTAAATGATTTATTATTGTTTAAAAATAAATATGACTCTGGAGTATACTTTAAAATTACTTTTGTGGTTATTTTTTCCTTTTTTTTTTTTTTTTTTTTTTTTTGTTTAGAGGGAGAATAATCCTTCCTCTATACTTCTGTCACCAAAAGGACAAAGAAAAACTCAGGCTCTGTTTATTAACAGTGGAAAAATGTTTCTTGACTTTGAAATGATTTGTTGAATTATTATATTGGTAATTCAAAAGAGGGGGATTAAAAAAATATATGGTGTTATTAATGTATGTACATAATTATGCTTAAATAAATGAGGAGTATATCACAAGAAAGGCATGACTTGGAAATGGCATCAGCTTCCCTCTGTTTTCAATTATACATATTCCAGGCCAATTCCCATGGCATCATTTTCAGAGGAGGAGAAAAGAAGATGTACTCTGTGCATTAGCAAAAGCCAAAATATTAAAGGGAATTCTTTTGTTGACATGAGGCCCCCTGCATGAGAAATATGGTAGTTATACATTTGGGGTGCTTGAATAAAACCAGGTGGGAACAGACAAGTGTGTGTCTTTAGACCTATGGCACAACTCTGTCACCCAGCCCCAGGCGCAGACGTGGGGCTGCTCCAGCCTTTGCCCTGAACTCCTTCCCTGACACGAGTAACATCTTTTCCAAGAGGTCTTGCTGTGTTTCGTTCTCATCTGCCTGTGATAAAGGGTTGGCTGGCAAGCCAAATGGGAGCATGCTTGGGCTTGCGGTTCCTGCATGGGCTTTTTTGTGGAGATGTAGTCTCTTCCCACACTCCAGCCAGCCATGTAGGATCAGCATTTATTAATCAGACAGACTATGTCTGGTGGAAATGCAAGCCCAATGCCACAAGATGTGATTATTTGTCAGCTTGTCACATCACTATAGAAAGAACTGGCTGCAAGTTAGTTTCTTGCGAAACTTGTCTGTCTGGTGGAGGTGTGTTTTGTGCAGCCACTCTTTGGATTCAGTGCACATCCAGCAGCTTGTGAGCACACCAGTTTTTGTCTCAGTTTGGAAAGAACTGAGTCCTGCATTAACTTCAACCTGCCTCTGCAACCCACAGAAAGGCCACACTAACTTTCAGACTTGAGAGAATCAAGGTTCAGTGGCATGGCCGTTTAGAACACCTCTGAGGTAAAAAGATTTATTAAATACAGGAAACTGTGGTTCTACACATGGAAGTCACTGACGTAAAAATTTTTTACAATGAACTTGTTGACCAACAAAATCAGTTTCTTCCAAATGAAAATTTCAAGCTGTCTATAGATGGCAAATCCAGCATCACCTTTATTCAGGACTTGCAACTGTCAGGATCCAGGGGGTGTTCTGGTGCGGGACTTTTCAACAGAAAGTTGCTCGGCAGCCACTGCATTCACACAGACACACACACACGCTCCGGATAGCTTCTTCGACAAGCCGATGGTAAAGAGGCAGGAAGGGTCTTTG
>VZTD01005732.1:1194032-1239380 GCA_013397725.1 Rhagologus leucostigma
GGGAGGCTTTTTTAGTCACTTTAACCTGGGGAGCTCTCTCGGGGTCTGTCCCTTTTACTGGCTCCCACAAGCAACCAGTGTGCAGCAGCTGACACCAACACATGGTCCTTTTCACGACTTCAGACCTCTGTTAAGTCCAGAGAGGTTAAACAGTTCTTCTGCAGCATTTGAGAAGACAAGGACCTGAACAAAATTCTTACCTTGTAATTTCAACTCCAACGAAGTTTAAGCTGTGAGAACAATGAATTTTATTGGTAATAAATAATACCTTGTTATTAGTGGCTGTTTAGAAAACTTTAAAATGGAAAAAAGATTAATCTAAAAATAAACGCTTTATTTTTCAGTGAAATGCAAAAAAAAAAAAAAAAAAGAGCAGTGTATATTTTATTTTCTCAGCTTTTGAGGACAGTTCTAAGAACATCACTTAAGATAAATGCAAAATACTGTTTTGTTGTTTTGGCTCTAGATGGCTCTGCCTGAGCAGGAGTGTTGGGCCAGCTGACCTCTGGAGATCCTTTCCAACCTCAACCATCCTGTGCTTCTGTGAGATGGTCAAGTGAAAGTCAAAACTTCTCCTAAGTATTTCCTTCCCCTGCTTCAAATTAATCTACCTAATTTGATCCTTGAAGTCCTGAGCTCCTCTGGTGTAACATAAGGCACCGTGCATGAGATTCCGAAAGAAAACTTTCAAACCCAAGGATATAACACTTCCTCTCCCATTCCTGAGACATTGGTGTTCTTTAGTTTCAAGCACTCTCTCCACCCCTAGAAACTGCATCTGCCTTAAATCAACTGCTTCATGGGTGGTGCAGTTTTTTTAGTTGGTTTTGGTTTTATTCTTATAGAAGAGGATACTGTATCAAAGGAAATAAGCACTCAAGATTTTTATTTCACATAGTCTTTTTTCCAATTTGAAAAAATTTAACCCCCAAGCAAAGAAAGGCGCACTGCCTAAAGTGCTATGGTGATACCGGGCAATAAATGCAATGCAGGTATATTTTTCCCCCTTCTTGCCACAGCTAAACATTTGTTCTGCAATGTTACATTTCTATTAAGAGCATTTTGTAGAAAGTAAGGTTTTCATATTACCCAGAGACCCTCTTTCCCCAGCTACTTATACCCCTACTAACTTCCCACTATTCAAAACATGCAAACTGAGATAATTGGGTAAATGGAACTATTGACATTAATAGGAGAAATTTTATTTGATCCTTAAGCTTTGTATCTTTAAGGCCTTGTTTGAAAGAATTTTAATTTAATCATGTTACTGGAAATCCTTTTAAATACTCTACGGTGATAGGACGTGTTCTCTCTCCTTTGTTTGTCTCTTTCTCATTCATTGTCTTTTATGTGACTCATGATAATGCATTGTTTCAATCTGCAATGTACTGCTGCTATCGCTCATAACACCTTGAGAAAAAACAGGATCAGGGATTTTTTCAATAGAATAAACAGAAGTGAACTTCACTGAATGTCACCCTTGGGGCAACAGGGAAACAAGCTTGAACATGAAGAAAGCACTTCCAAAACATTACAGGCAAATACAGCTATGGATGCCTTTAAAGGGAACTAGCCAAAAAACGTGAATGCAAGAACTTTATTGGCAGTATTTAAAACTATACTGTAACTCAAAGTTGGGTCTCAAGGTGGCTTGTGTTTTAGCTTCCAGTACATCATACGCTATATATGGCCCTATGCAGAGAAAAAAAACCCAACAAAAACCAACTAAACCCTCACACTTTTGGACAACATATGTTCTAAAAGTCATCGACTGTTTTTATATTCTTCTTGCAGCTTTTCTTCTTTTAGTTGCTTGAAGTTATGCCAATCTCAGACAACTAAAGAGATTTAGAGAGAGACAAAACTTATGGAACGAATTATTTCAAGTAGCATGACTTCTCCAGTCCATGTACAGGGTACACTAGAAACTTAAAGACATTACAAGGTAAATGACTCGTCATTTTCATTTTTTATTGTATTAATTGCTATTCTTTTCGACAGTTTGAAAACAGAAAAGAATCCAACACAGATCACAAGAAATTAAGTAAGGTTCAGTACTGTTCGTTATTTTGGCACTGGCATGATAAGAAAGTCAATTTAATTTTAATTTTTAATTACAATGACAAAAATAATCTCTGTTTGGTCATTGAATCTTCTTATTTTATACTTGGAAATATAAAAAATCTTCGGCAAATCTTGTCTGTCACCACAAGCCCAATGGAAGTTTGTTTCCTAGACTGGTAAGTTATCTTAATGAAGGCTATTTCACTCCATGAATCCCATCCTTTGGTAAACACGACCTACAAAAAGAATCTTACTCTGCAGCAAACTCAGAAGCTGAGAACTGTCTTGTATTGGCAACTTCCAGGTGTCACATAAATAGAACAAAATCGGTAAAAGCCCCATCTTTTAAAGCTGCAAAGCCTCCTTTGCTTAAGAAATGTGACACCACATGTCAAACTTCAAACCATTTAATATTTCATGGAGATACTGTAACAAAAAAAAAAAAAAAAAAAAAAAAGATAGGGTTAATACTATTAACTCAGCTGCTCCTTTTCCATTGTGGTGAACCTTGCTCTTGGGGGTAATAAGCGAGGTTTTATACTTCTATCAAAGACTTACACTTCAAAGTGATACAAAAGGCATTTAGAGTGACAACAACCAACAATTTGTTCTCAGGAGGTGACTCTCAACATGAACGCACCCCAGTAAAACCTAATACAGAACAGAGGACAAGCTGCAAGGCATCACCACAACCTAGGCTGCAGTTCTGAGAAATGACCTGTACATATCCAGCTTCACTCTGGGATATTGGCTACTGCCATTGCTACACTTTTTCTACTACATAATTATTGCCACGTGGTTGGAGGAAAGGAATTGAAGAAAACCTCCTCTTTTTATTCCTCATTCAGTAGCTCCCAGCGTTAATCCCCAGCTCAAGAACTGAAATCAGCCCACCTTCATACTTGTTTATTCAGACAATATTACTCTACTTCCAACCTTAAAATATTTTGCATCCAAAGCTTTGATATGGTTAAATATCTTATTCTCAAACTAATTGCATAGACTTTTCTTATTTGGTTGACAGTTCAATGTATTAATTAAAATTTTTAAAAAATTAACATAATAATTTCATATCTGCCATACTTTGCATGTAAATAATCACCAGCCACATAGAAAAAAAAAAATAAAATAGAAAATTACTGGCAGAATCTAGTCTCTGAAACAGACTTCAGATGTTTTCAAAATCCAAAAATTCATTATCTCAAAACCAAGGGTCCGCAAGAAAACCTGACTCAAGGGTAATGGTCACTCATGTTCTGATAGACTGCCTAGAAAATCTATTTAAAAATAATTATTTATTATTATAATTATTACTATTATTATAAATCTCCCTTTCCTCAGTAGCCAGATGGTGATATTAAAGAAGGGATTCAGTCCCTAACAACACTTGCTTAAGTGATCCACCACCACGCTTTCCTTTTTGCATCACCAAGAGTTTGCTGGGGATTACATGAGTCACAGGAGCTTTATGTAAATATTTGAGAATAGGTTCAAAATGCAGTTAGAATTTTGTTTTATTTTACAGCACATTGCAATAGTCCTGCTCCCTGGTGGCAAGTACTTGCAGAGAACAGAAAGACTTCAGCCACAATCAGCTATTGAAAACTCCTTTTCAGATAAACTAAGTGGAAGTAGTGCTTTTGATCCAAAGTTCAGCTCCCAGCAGGGAAACATTTCTGACAGATCAGCTGGGTTGGCAGGCTCACTTGCAGCTGCTACAGGATGATGGCAGAGTGGCAGGAAGAGCAAGTGTCACAGCACAGGACTGCAGTGCTGCTTTAAGTCACAGGCCAGTAAGAAAAATAAATCTAAAAAACCTAAATCTGAATACATTCAAAGCAGGAATTTATTAATATGAAGAGATTGCTGTTCCTGGATAAAGCATTTACATAAGATTGCTATTCCTTGTTTACATATCAACTCACAGATCAGCTTTATTAACACGAAAAAAAATATTTTACCTACTTCTGTTTACTTATCTGTGCTTATTTTTTGCAAAACCTGCTAGTAGAATGGGTAAAAGCTTGACCAAAAACTAAGAACAGACTGTTAAGCCACCTAGTTAACATGAATCAAAGGAAACTGGTTATCAGTACAAATGGAAGACATATCACTTGTGAATGTTTTATTTACTCTATTAATACAACCTAGCAGCACTGCTTCACTTAAATGGTGCTTCAAAAGCACTTTGATTAGAAGAGGGTCCTAAATTCAAATACAATTTCTTTTTAACTGAGAAAATAGAAGCAGGCCAAAGAAGCTAGTAGATATTATACACACAATTTGAATCACTCTGCATTTTTGGTGTTTGTTCACCCAACTTCAGAAGCACAAAACAGGACAGAATCTTTTACTTTTGTATTACAAATCAAAAACTGAGCTCTCTAATGCTTAACTTCTGAAGAGTTGCCATTGTAAAGCTCAGTTTTTCTACAGCTCAGTCTTAGCATTTGCTAAGCCGTTCAGTTATACTCGCACAAACTTGCTCAAAGAAGAGACCTGGTCCTTCAAGCTTAAGTTTAGGCTCTGCAGGGTCGAGCAACCTGCTGTTTTCTTCATGTGAATTGCAACAGTATTGGCACTGAAAGCACAACCATCTCCTCTACACAGCTTACACTTGGGCAGAAAATTAAGAGCATGATGACTGTAAAGCACTGTCCTTCTCCAACCAAAGGATTTTAGTATCAAGGATTCTCTAAACTAGACTGATTACTGACTGAAGTTGAAATAAACTGCCTCCTAAAATGACTTTTTTGTATACAATGTTGAGAAAACCAGGAATTTTAGCTTAAAAGCCAGCATAAACCTAAACAGGCACCATTTTTTCCACATTTAGTGCTAGAACAAGTGCATTTGCAAGTATGTACTGGTCAGACACATCAAGTTATTTCTTGGATTAAAGTCCAATTCAATCTTATTTGTTTTCCCAAAATACTTCTCTCCCTCCATTTGCCTTCTTTATTACAATAGTCCAGAATAGGGACAATATGCTGGAAAGAAGAACTAAAAAACAAAACAGAAAAACAACAACTAAAAAAAACCCCTGAAGTTGGTTAGTTGTTTAAGGTGACACAGACCTTTTCAAGGTATTTATCTGTACTCTGATTATGTAAAAACCAGTACAGTAGAGAAAGCACCTGCATGGCACCTTAAGAGTTCTGCATACTAGAAGTAAGACAGGCCTGCATCACAGATGCAGTAAGAGGTGTTAAGACTCTCAACTGCCCCAGCAACTCAATAGCATTGAAACCTACCTTAATTCGAAGTTGGCATAATAGCCCCACTGACTGTTGCACTTTTTACAGAATAACTGTTTGAAATACGATTGCACAAAACCAGAAAAGTATTTGAATACATAGAAAGAAATTCGTACAATTCAGCTTGCTAAAATTTTACAGTATTTCTGGTTTCAAGGATAAATACAAAGCTTGACATACATTCGTATGTGGTGATTTTTTGAAAGGTAGATGGAAAGGGGGCATGGAAGACAGAACAGAAAGTAGTGTCTTCTACTGGGAACAGTAGGAGAGTCTTTTACTTTCCCTGTGAAAAGCTGCCTGAATTCTGAGCTGAGATTGAAGCAGCTAGCAGGAGTTTGCACAAGGAAGGGCTTGATTTGTGAATTATATAAGAATTCACAAAGTACTGGGCAGGATCCAGATGTAACAGTGCCAGTTGCTTTCTACCATTCCTTATAGTATCATACCTTTACTGGTTAAGAGTGGGTCACAGAACAGTGGGCTCTTGTCAAATGCTGTTTTAAGAGTGTTTTGCCCTAAAAAGGCCTAATGAAGCATGAAGTGAGAGATGTGGAAGTAGTGAGTGGGGTCTAGCAAAACCTACCTACCCTGAATGAGTGAAACAGCGTATTCTAAATGGCCTCTATTGGATAACTTAGTGAGTTATACATGCATTCAAAAAAATAGCACTCAGGACAAATGAACAAAAACTCCACCCCATGGCTAGGGTATGAACAAGATGCCAAACCAAATTTCTTTCTTGTTACCATTCAAAAACTTTCTGTGTTTTAACTGAGAAGTTCTTTTGATACATGTCAAAGACATGTCTAAAAGCTTGCCAGGACTCATTGCAGTGTCCCTTCACTTTCCATTAGCAGTCTCTTGAAGCACACGACATAGTGGTTTACAAGAGAAAAACATCAATGCACAGAATTTAGAATGAAGCCAGGGAGGAAAAAAAAAATATTTTGTCTAAAAAAAAATGCACCCTTAACTAGTCCAAACTGTATCCAGTAGGTTCTATGACTATGCAATTATCTCTGCCAGATTACGATATCTAGTGGGTAAGAAATAAAATACATTTGACCCAAGAGAAGGAATTTAACACAAACAGCTAAACAAATTGTGTTAAAAATGGGACTTTTCAAGTTCTTGATGGAAGATGAAATAAAGGGTAAGTTAGGTGTGCCTGACGTTGTAAGAATATTTTTCGTGACATTGTACGACTATTGTTTGATGCTTAAATAAACAGACTGAAATGAGTGTTCTGGACAGTGTTCAGGTTATTAAGTTGAGAAAATGCCAAAGCCATTAGGGTCATATAATCAAAGTTAAATGAGAAGTCTGAGTTAACACTTGATTATCGGTACACTACCTGAAATGGTTTTGAAAATGTACTTTTTGGTGCTTCTTCCATACCATCTGAGATCTGTTCCAACACTTGTGTCTTGTTATGAAAAGATTTAACACCTGAAAAGAAGGAACAGTTGTTTTTCTACTCCTCTCATCTCCCCTTCACCATTTTCCTGGATGAGGAACCCAAGTCTCCTCCCCACATAAATGGAAGCAAACTAGGTTTAAACATTTGAAAAGATATAAAGGTTTATTAAATGAATCCAGATTTGACAGATATTACATTAAATTAAACAGCAATAAACTTTTACTAGGGTTTATGTACAGATCACAGTGATTTTCATTGTGCAATGAGGGCTGACTTTGTAACTTTGAACAGTACTTACACATGTGAGCTACAACAAGCAACCAGCAACACACAACATTAGCCCAAGTTAACCTCGCAAGTCGAGCAGTCCAAACTTGATTACGCAGCACACAAATGTCTGCTACCACTATCACTACTTACTACACAACAGAGTATTTATAAAGCAGTCAAGGTTTGCCATAGAAAAGTGCAAAACATGGGAAGTCTGTACACAGTACAGTACAAAAAGGAATCATGCTACAGTCATTGAAAGCTGAAAAATAATTCTATAGCATAGGAAGCACTGCATCACAACTCTTCTGAATGGCAAGCAGATGGGCTGAGGAACAGCCTTATCTTCATTGCTTTCAAAACTGTAAAATCCCTGTTCATCCATTTAAACATAGTTTAGTACCTATATTTGATCCATAACAATGACTTTCTACAGTGGAAGATCACATTAGTTAAAGCTCAGTAGCACACATATCCATTGATCAAGCTAATTTACAGGAAAATCTACAGCATGTTCTTCATTGAAATCATGAAGCATTTATATCATTTGGTTACAAGGCAATTGAGTTTACAATTCATGTTTATCACTTCAAACCTCAGATTGGGCAATTAAAAATATATATATATCTAAAACTCAAAAATAAAGGTTGTTTTTTTAATGTTTAACATTCTTGTTCACTGATGTAGAGTACCAAAGGCCTAAGGGCTCTCTCGCAAGACAACAGTCCTTATGCAACAGTCTATATGCAAAAGTACACATTAACAGAAAGAATCAAAATAAAATGAACTTCAGAGAACATCCTATTTGAATAGAAACTAAAAAAATGTTCTAGTCTTCTTAAAAAACCCATAAATCCAGAGTTCTTAGTGCAGTACCTGCATGAGCACTCAGACAGAACTACATTAGTGGGCCACGAAGTCCCAGTAAAGACTCAAAATAAAGCAGACTCACTTGTGCAAATAAGTAAAATTGCCAGGTAATAACACCTCATTAAGTCCAGGACTGTAGAGAAAATAACTGATCACTTAAAATAATGCTTCAAAAACGTTTTGGTTTTATTTCTTAGTTCAGGATTTTAATTTAAAAAAATTGAAAGCAGTTTTGTACTAGAAAGCATGCCGACGAGGTCAGTAGTTACCTCTCTGTACACATGGCTCGGAAACAATGTAAAGTCAATGGATTATCATTATTAATAACATTGTATTCACTTCCTTAGTCTCTATCATAATGAGTGTCAGTGCATCCACTGCCAGCAATGGAAAAGATTCATAAAAAGAAAATTCACTATCTCCTGTTGTTCAAGCATTCAAAACTTCTAACCACCACTGTGCCAAATTATTCAAATTCAACTTCATTTCCTCAGATCTGAAGACTTAAACACAGAGCAGCTTTGAAATTTGAAGAAAAATCCTATATTTAGCACACTTTCTTGTTGCAGTATGTAAATTTTTAAATCAGAAACTGATGTTGTAGTATTCAGAGTCCAAAAAATACCGTAAGTTTGTGCATTAAGAAAACTCTCAAACTGTTTGCTCCCCCTTACACAAAGTAAGCTGTGTTTCATGTGTTTCAGTTTTTGCAGTTGATTTAGAATAACTAATTCCACAGATACAAATATAGTGGGCCAGATTAATTTTTTTAAGCAAATAAGGTACTTACACTAGGTTAAAACTGTAATTTCCTACGTATTGTCCTGTATTTCATTATACATTCCTCCACAATTTTTACTGAGTGGCAGCTGCAGCCATAAACTTGCACTGCATCAAGACAACTTTGTGATATTCCAGAATTATCATTTTGAAATATCCTGATTTTGTTAAACATTGTGCATTTTTGCAAAGAGTTATACAATCTGTAAGTCTATACAGTCTATGTAAGACTTCCTTTATGAAGAAATAATCTAATACTCTAGAAATTACAGGTTCTCAGTAGCACTTCTGTACTGTTAAAACAAAAAAAAAAAAGAGGTCACTTTTCCACAAGGAGACTCCAATAACAGATCTGCCATAAAATCATAAATATGGTAATTTCAGTAGCAAATCTTCAGCCTACATTTCTTATCGCATTTCAGATCAAAAATGTGTGGAGTAGTTTTGGGGGAAAACTGTCTGTATGATCTAATTAAACAGTACTACGTAGAGCTAGGAGTCACAGTAATGGAACTCCAGAGAGCTGATGCACTCTGAGAAAAAAAAAATTGGTATAAATACGATAATTTCACTAGAAGTTATCTAAACCCATAACATCCTAAAGAATGGAATTGCTTTTTGTAATTGAAGTACCTCTAAATCAACTCCCTTATATTAACACAAGTATCACAATATGTAACATGAAAAAAAAACCCTAAAAAAAGAGATTCTGACTAGTATACAATCTACCTTCATGTTTCTGTGCATTCATATACATAGATACATACATGTGCACATACTGATAATCAGTGCTACTTAAAATGAAGCAATATTGCAAATACTTCCAAAACACAGTGTGCTCAAGCTGCTGGAAAGATGTTAGCACAGGATAAAAAAAGATACTCTGTGCATCTAAGGTTTGAAATCTATACATATGAAATTGCTGGCAGCAGGGACTAGGACATCTTCAAAAAATGAGGAGCAGAAAAATAAGGCTGTACTATATACTCAGTCTTCCCGATGATATTCTGAAGTGCCCAGCATTCAACAACAACTATCTCACTAATGAAAAAGGTCTGTTATGGCTCATGCCTTAAGTTTGCAGAAGACAACAAGCTTGAGAGGGAACAACTACTGTCAGAGCCAGTTAAAGGCCTTTTATCGTTATGGACTGACTTGCATGTTTACAGAGAGTTTTCACATGAGGAATCTCATTTCAGACAGTGTATAATCACTCAAAATTCTGGTTTGCAAAGAGACATAGTTGTAACAGAACTTCATAAATTAGCCATTAAGATGCATCATAAACAACAATAAAACATACCCTTGTCTTTCTGCTTTCAAGTACTACGGTTGCAAGTGTGAGGCATTGGAAATTTTAGGTACAAATCTTTTTTAAAACTTAATTATTTTTATTTTTTACAAAGAATTATAAAATGTATATAAGATGATGAAAAACTCATTTATCCTTTTTAAGACTTTTATTCCTAAAGAACTTCTTGAAAAACATTATTTGAAAAATAAAAATCATAGACTCTGCAAAGTACAAAAATTTACATCTTTGCACAACTCCTGTGCTTTAGTTGTACTGTATTCATTATATACATATATACTAATTTGTGCTTTTAATTACACAAGTTTAGTATAAACTTATAAAATTAAGTCTATGAGTTAACTATGCAAAAAGGATCTGGGAATAGCAGGACACTTAACTCAACCATAAGTTAAAAAAAAGTCCTAAAAATATCATTTTAGTTAGTCTGCTCTGAAGTAGACTATCATTATTATAATTTACTAACGTCCAATGTTTACAGCAAAAAATTATTCCTCTCTGCCCCCATCTTTTTATACATTTACTATATACTAACACACATATCTGAATGCAGTATCATTCTCAGTCACAAAGAAAATCTTCATTTGTATCTGAACTCCATCATTCTTCAGACTTGCTCTTTGCACTTCAAATTCCTTCCAGTTTCTAAGACAAAAGAAAGAACACAAAACTCAGGGTGGAGTATTTGAACTCAGTAACAAGTATCAACCTATCACAGTTACAAAAGAGAATATCCAGGGTACAGAATTAATCTGACAATCTTATTTCTTTAAAGTCTGCATTCTTAATCAAAAAACCTTACGATTAAGAACTATCATATTTCTTTATCTGTCAAATCAATCTAGGTATTTCTTTATAACACACTATTTTAAAAGACTTAAGGACAGAAGGACTTAAATATCTGTACGCATATAACTCTTCATCACCGTAGAAAACCAAAGCCTGTGAGATTAGTCATCTTTGTCACTCCATAACCCATTATGAATCAGAAAGTGTAAATTCTGCATGTGGTTCTCATTCACAGAACAGCAACGTTTTCAAGAGCACTCTTGACATTTGGACATACCTTGTCCAGTGTAGATGTTACATTCAGAAGTTCTTGAAAATTTCTAGATCTTTAGGAGGTACTGGAGGTGTCTTGTTCCAGTCATCTTCAGGATAAGCTTCAAAATTGGAAGTATCCCCATCATTGGATACTTTGGGCACTATGGGAGGCTAATCAGAATAAGCACAACAAAAACGTTAGTAGTTTCCTCAATGAGCTCCTCTCCATCATATAAAGCAGAAATTCTGTAAAAGATCTATTAAACAAATGGAGTAGAGATTTACAGTTCACCTTTTGCCTAATAATGAACGGCATGAGAGAGAGAAGCTTGCAGCAACACATACACATTCCGACGCTTTGTCAATTTTACAGTTAAATAATGTGGTTAAAAGTCACTTAGATAATTAACACACTTAATACAGATAGCTATTTTATTGAGCACTAGTTTTAGTTGCTTTGCAGACTGAAGGTAGTTACTGCAAAAAATTACTACAACTAAACTTCCAGGCACATGTTACCACAGCATAATATGCCACTCTTCGCCCTCATTCCTCCCTTCTTCCGTGGCCTATGAACCAAAAGGTGCTCAATCATATTAGGTTATTTTCAACTAAGGATCTCCATAGCAGCATGGGAAACTTGAAAATATTGAAGGAAAAAAGCCTCCTCTTCACTGCTTTCAAACAGATTGATTGTTTTTAAAGAGGTTGAAATAACTGACTTTTGTCTACCTACTATGATTTTTCCTAACCTAGCAATAAATTCAAGCAGGTAAAGAAATTGCTTCACCATAACTCATTTCACAAGGATGGCTGTAAAGTAGCTTAATTCAAATGGATTGGTTTTATGAAACTTGAAGGTGCCAAGAGAAGTATCTGTTTTCTATTTGTTTTCTTAGAGGATCCTTTCAACTGCTAGTATTGCTCATCAGCTTCACAGTACCTGTAGTTTTAAGTTGTCTTAAATCTAACATTGAGAATACTCTGCACTTCTGGCCACAGACTGTGAGATAAAGATCCTTTCAGGAACATTTCATTAATTTCAGGGGTTAATGAAGGGCAAACCCCTTTTCTTCTCTCAAGGGACATTCATCTCTCTATCCTCTTCTCAGCAACTGACAGCTTATCTATCGTGCTGAGTCCAACAGTGTGGACACTGAAAAGCTTTAGCAGCGGAATTTTTCAGCTTTCTGTTGCATTCTGTGAGAACTTTGTTTCTCACAGAAACTATGAAAAACACTGTTAAGGGTTTTTGTAAACTATTTCTCTATCTTTACACCTGCTATTTTTACCAAAGGATTGTTATGATATTCTGAGAAAAATATTTTGAAATGGGTGTTGTGTGGACTGACCAATCACCCTGATGGGTGGCTGGTCAGAGGACCAATAATTTTCTGCCATTCAAGCAAACATTAAGTAAACTAACATATAAAAACCCATCCGTATATTAATAAATAATTCCATTCTCCTGAATTCTGGACGCCTCGTTTCTCTCCGGCCCGGGTACAACAGTGACACAACAGAACACTTTAGAATGAGAAAACCTTACGGATGATCACTTAACTGGCTTAAAGTTATACCACAGACAGAACTATAAAGTTATAACTATAAATGTTATTCTGCATCTCCTCAAAAAGATAAAAGTCTGGCTTCCACTAGCTCATGAGATCTTATCTGATTTTTTGGGCTTCTCAAAATGATGCCATCATCAGTAGGTTTTCAATGGGAAAGCACAGGTCCCTGTAAGATAGTACTTCTACTCTTCAGCCAAAAGCAGAGTCCTAATTTTGTCTCTGGCAGTCACAGTAATACTGCCCAGATGCTGAAGAAAACATGCAGAATCTGCTCTGCCCCAGAAAACTGTCTGCTCCACTGTGGGCAGTGCCTGGTACTCCTCCTCCCTGTAAGTATTTTGGCAGAAAAAACAGTTTTGTGAAGTATCACACAGAAAGAGAAAACAAAAAAAAGAGAGAAAGGATGATTAATGAAGTGATTTTCTCTCTTTCAGCCATTACTATTATTTATATGATATTGATATTTAAGACCTTATTAGGACCATGAAACAATGCATCATTTGTACAATAGACAAATTAATGCTTTTTACAGGGAAAATGGAGCATCATGTGCATTATTTCATATTTTCAATCTCTTCATCAGTATGAAATAGTGAAATAAATTCTGACAATATAGCTGCCTCTAGAAATAACCAAGTAAAATTCTGATCCACTTCACATTCCTACTCTAAAGTTTAATTAAGTAGCATCTCATCTTCTAAGAGCTTAATGTAACCATTACAAAGATTAAGACACAAGTTTTGTATCATAATAATCTGAATGTTACAGTAACCTTTTTTAAATTTATTTTTAAAATAAAAATGCCACACAAAGGATGTTTGGACCTGAGGCTTTTGATTGTATATCTAATGAACATTTTTTAATACTATTTTTTTTTATTCCTTTAGTTGTCATAAACTTCAGAGTTTATATACTTATAGAACAGGTTATTATCTAGTTCGTGCTCTTTGCAGGTTTCAGTAAAGAGAATTTATAATAAATAGCTAGAAAAATGTGACTTCATTATAACGCATATACATAAAACATCAACTGGGTGCAGTAGTGATTAAAAATAAAACAAACCCACATATTTAAAACACTGTAAACTGATTTTTCTTAAAGAGAAAAGTCACCTACAGCTTTTTATTACATGTCATTTACAAGAATACATCAAGAACATTTTAATCTCATCTTTTTTTTTCTCGCAAGAACTCAAGGTATCTGGAAATTAAGTGCAAGAAACTAATGCAAAGAAAAGACAAACAAATGTTTAATTGGTACTTGATTGACTGCATATGGCAACCCAAGCTCTGTTACAGAAAATCACTGCTGTAAGGAATTGTACAAGTTAGAACTCTGAGGAAGAAAAGAAAGAAGGCAGTTTTACCTCCAAAGGACTTTAAAAAGCATTTTGCAGTGTTGATAGCTTTTTTAAACATCTGCCCTTATGCAGATATAATAATACCAGAATTCAGTGCTGTTAAAAAGTATGTTAGAATTACATTCATAAACGCTTCTCTTTCACCTTCCCTATTCTTCCTACTCCCATATGCTTTACATTTTATTAAAACGTTTACCTGAATTGAACATGGCACAAAACTTCAAAGCCCAGAGTAAAATACTTCCATAAATGTAAGGACAAGAATAAAAGAAAAAAAAAAATCAAACCAACAACCAACCAATTCCACTTCCCAAATAAAAAACCACTTACAGCAAGTAAACACTTACAAAACTCTAAACCTGTAAACTAAATTTTGTATTAACTAATCAGCTTCAGCAAAATAAAGCAGGGATTTTTTTTCAGACCTTTCATATATAGACAAAAATGCAAATCGACATTCATACAATTAACTCTTCACTGCAAAAGGGCAAATATGCATTTAATTATTAAGTGTGCATATAAGCATGTGGTCATACACACACAAACACACAGATGCAACAGCCAACAAACCTTCAACAGATCATCTTAAATGAACAATGATTTCTCCTTGTGATGTCCTATACAGTATTTGCAGAATGTACCTTTAGTCTCCTTTGAGGTACAGCATCCCAGTCTATAGATCTGAACCATCGATGTCTCTTCACATCATCTGCTCCATTCTTTAAGGAAAGAAATCGAAATAACTATTTCGTAAGCTACATGTAAGCCAAACCATGTATTTCACTACAAGAACTGTGATATCAAAGCAGACTTACAGTCTATTCTTTTTTGTTTTTTTCAGGTGATAATCATTAAAAGATGATAAAGGATCAATTCATAGTGTTAATTCCCTAGTAGTTCCTGAGTTCCAGCAATAAAATCCAAATATTTTTGATTTGGGGTTTGTTTGGGCTTTTTTAGCATTCTTCTGACACAATGGAGATCAAGAACAAGCTTTAAAGTACCAACAAAACCATTCGCTACAGTCCTATTTACTTCTGTTTTCTCCAACATTTTAGACAATGCCTTTTATTCAGATATACTTTCCAATTCTTGCACTGGGAAAAAAATAACTGGTGGTAGATGGTGTTTTAAACAAAAATAGTGTCTGGGAAGCACACAGTTTTTTCAAATATTACAGATGTTTAATACTAACAGCAAGAGGTTTGCAGTGCTGTTATGAAAGTAAATATATTAAAACATTTGTTTTCATTTTAGACATACAGCCAAAGGTGTATTTGCCTTGTAATGATTATTCTCTCTGGGCTGCCTGTTTTGATTATGCACGTAAGGAACAAAAATGTCTCTTTTTTTCATGATTAAGCTTCTTTCAAGCACAGACTCGTTCTCAAGGCATTAAGCACCGGGGAAAAACAGCTGGCTCTGTCTCAGGCCTGATCACAGCACAGCACTCAAGATTATAGCACATACAGTTCTACAAAATGAAGCGTATCACACATTTGGGTTTTTTCACATTTATGTGGAGTGGGACTATCCATGCTCATATCCAAGGAGGCATCGAGGAGAACAGTATCACCTAGTTCCCTCAAAAGCAGATCTGACTGAATGCTTCACCAGAAAATGTCCAATGGGATTTACACCTTTTTAAACCAATTATGATCATGGAAAAGGATCAGACAAGTCTGACCTACTGCTCCCACCCCAAAATCTGCTTTTAATTAGAACTGGTTTTGATTTAGGCATTTTAGTCAATTGTAGGGAAAACCCCAAAACAAACCTAAGTAACCACAGACTAAAAAAAATCCCCAAAACAACACAAAAACCAGCCAAACACATTTCCCAAAGCCCATGTTTGAGTAAGTCAAGATTTGCTTTTGTTCTTGTTTTCCTTCAAAACTGTCTAAAAATATAAGTTTCCACTTTGAGTGAAACTTTGAGTTTATAAATTTTCAGCTTAAGAAATCCTCCTGAAAAACACTACAAAAGATTCTGAAGGATAAGAAAAACATTATTTCCTGTTTTTTCCTACCAGTCTAAGTTTGTGCCCTAGAAGGCTCCAAAAGAAAACACTGGACAGCTGGTTAAAGCATTTATACTTATATCAATATGTTAAGAAAACCCTGGATGATTGTGTACCTTTTACCTTCTTCACCTATGTTTACCATTCAATGTGCTTTGGGCCAAAAAGCAAACCTCTAACATTCCTTGCCCAGAGAAATAAAAATTTTAGATATCTCTAAAGAAATGAAAGATTATACAAGCTAATTTCAGTATCTATTGTCTTTGTAAATCTGTTCAGATTAGGGTAAATAATTCTTCCTGGTGGAAGAATATTTGACTGTGCCTAATCAGCCCCACCAAGACAATGACCAGGTATCACGGTACTACAACAATCCTCATACTCCTAAAAATAATTTTTAAACTTCAAATTTGATTAGTGCTCCTTCTGGGATTAACACCTCCACAAAAAAGAACCAAGTGAGCTGGCACCCTGTACTACAGGACTTAATATCATGTTTCTGGTTTAATCTCGGGTTTCAAATAGGAGAATGATTTTCAGGAAAACAGAAATACACAGGTTAAACTTTGCATTTAGGATTGCATAACCAAAGTAATGTATGGGAAAAGGCATCTGTTTCATGCTTATAAAAACAAAAACTCTATGAAGAGCTGGTCTACATCTTTCCTACAGAATTCTTTCAACCTTGTTCAGTGTTACACCTAAGATTTTACACTGACCTTCATATTTCCCAGTCGTCTTGTTCTGTCAACCACAAGCAGCTTCTTAATAAGGTCTCTGAAGTAAAGAAAACATGTTCTTTGCTATACAGAAGTAATTTATATTTGACTGTCATACAAGTGTTACAGAATATAGACATACTTCCCTTTGACCCAATCATTTTCTCGTATTTTAGGGTATTTAAGAGTAAACAATAAAAAAGAATCTAACAATTCTTGCAAATTTCTTTTAGACTCTTTCAAGAAACAAAGGAAAAAAACTCTCTCTTCTCCCCTGCCCCATGCCAAGTAGAACCATTTCTTTCTTTGTATTTTCGTATTTCGCTGGGCATTCCAAATCTCAAAATGGATCTCCAATCTGTTTTTCAGAATCAACACTAACATATATGCAAAAAAGCAGACAAAGCTGCACCCTCATCTTTATGCTAAATATCCAGGAAAACCATGGAAGAGCTAGTCATCCGCTTTAAACAAGTAACATCTATATTTTCATTGAAAACAAAAAGCCTCACCAAGATACTGGTTCATTGATCAGATCTACATAAAACTAAATCAACATTTTAAAAGCTTAACAGAGGTTTAGAGACATAAAACTCTTCCATTTTAATAGCAAAGTTCTTCAAATATTAAGCCCCAAACAACTATAACATAAACCTAAAGTATCGTAATTTATAGAATTAGCTTGATTACTTATGAGTTGAAAGAAAAATACGGCTTCGTATTTCTATGAGCAGTTACGTTTTATCTCAAAGATTATTTTGCTATTTAATTTTAGAAAAATGACATTCTGGTCTAATTGCATAAAGTACCAATGATAAGAAAGAACAAAAGTTTAACCATCCTTATTTCTACAATCTGAAATAATCCTGAGAGATGACATACAGCATGAAATGCTGGAGATTACAGAACATAGTTAGTTCAAATTTTAAACAATATGAAAGGTTAAAAAAATTGTCAACAGTTTTATTTACAGAAAAGAACACAAACATAACAATGACACACCTGCCTCTTTCCATCCCTATCTGTAACATCTACTATCCCTTCCCAAAAATAGCATTGTGTCACCTATCACTGAAATCACAAAAGTATATGCAGAAAGAACGTATGAACTGAATGTGCTAGACTTTTTAAAAGCTGTTGCATTTGGCAGGAACACAATTCTAAAATTCAACTGGAAAAATATTCAATTTCCAGGTACATGAGTAAAAAAGTCCACATAGAAAGCAATTTTTAAAACTCTCATGATTATTCCAGACAATCAATATTTGAATTAGACTAAATCTAATTAAATGTGACAACTCCTTTTACAGTCACCTTCACAGAAATATCCCTTTCTAATTCACAAAGAAGACCATTCCTTATGGAAGAGGCGACAAGGATGACTATAGCAGACTTTAAAACAGAAGTAGGACTGAAAAGAAATCCAAAAACCCAAGAAGAGATTCACATAGTTTATGCCCAAAGATACTTTCCTCTTCCTATAAAACCAGACAACATTTCATGGATCATTCTTGGCCTCCTTCCAAAATTCATCATAGAACAGTTAAGGGATGACCTTACTTGGTGATACTGTGTTGTCACTAAAGATGATACTTACTGCATTGGACAGAAGAAATATCCATTTAGTTGAAACAAATAATAGATGGTTTAGTACTTCTTTATTACATTGGTTCTAAAAAATCATTTAAAAATTATCATGTTAAAATTAATTCGATATGTTGCTGCATGTATTTGGAGAATCAAATTCTACATGAAGGTCTCTCCAGACAAATAATCACTAAAACGCTGTTCCAGTGACATTTTGTTTGGAGTTTTCCAAAACTGGTTTTGCAAAGAAAAATTAACAAAAGCAGTAAGGAAGAGTCACATTCATGCAGCAGGAGGGAAAGCAGAAGTGGTATAAATTCAGAAAGTAAAAAGTACAGGAAGGTGATAGGGGGTAGGTGAGTAAAAGAATTTCAATGCCTGTAAGCTCAAGTACCACAGAGAGTTCAGAAAGGGAAATAGTTTTGCTGCCTCGGAACAGAGTTAAAATACTGTATAGCACTAATACTTCAGACACTGTCTGGATGTGACAGGACCCAAGATAGTCTTCTTTCTGGCTGAAATACTGACTTATCAGAAGAAGAGAGAGAAAACAAATGGGATAAAAAAGTAAGCAAAGAAGCAGACTGCCTTAATTGGACAAAATAATCCTGGCACTTGCTTTAAGCTAATCATGCAGATATGTTCAAAGACTATCCAGTTCTGCATACTGTGGTTTAAAAGAAGGAAGAAGTGTTGAGGGCCAAGACATTGTGCTCAAAACGCACTGCAGAAAGCAAGTGAAGCCACAGAAGCAGTGTGGCCAGCAGAACAGCACAGTGATTGCCCCCCCATACTTGTCACTGGTGAGGCCACGCCTAGTGTTCCCGTGTCCACCTCTGGGCCACTCACTTCCAGAAGGACATTGAGATGCTGGAAGGGCAATGGAGCTGGTGAAGGGTCTGGAGGGGAAGTCCTGTGAGGAGTGGCTGAGAGAGCTGGGCTTGTTTAGCCTGGAGAAAAGGAGGCTCAGGGGTGACCTTATCAGACTCTGTAACTGCTTTTACTATGTTAGATGGGTTGTTACTGATGATAACCTAATTTGAGGTGTTCCAGCTTCTCGTCACAGTATTATACTTCAGTGCACAGAATACTACAAGACATAATCAGTTTTCTTTCCAAGACCAATTGGATTAGGAAGACCAGACAATGAGACTACACTAAACTGGAAACAGCGTGGAGCTATTAAGAGAAAACTGTTACAAAGAGACAAAAATGTAAGACACTCGTCAGCCTAAGGGGATGCAGACACGCTTCATGCACTGCACCTGATGATTCAGAGGAGGCTTAAAAAAAAAAAGCCTTTCTCAAATGATTAGTTTTGCTTCTATCTGTGTACCCATTAGTGACAGTAAGCAAGTGCCTAAGGTCTCCAACAAAACATCATGAATGATTAACACAGGAATAACTTCCTGTCTTCACTCCCTCACTCATTCATTCAATTATCTCTGGTTCTTAGGAGAAACTTCATGTTTATAATTGCATTTCCTCTGTAAATAATGTTTACTAAAATTATTTCAGTTATGGAATTTTTAAATAGGAAAAAAACATTTCATCTGCAATATACCTTTAACGATTGCAAAATACTGAGAATTAAACCCACATTACATGTATATGTAATACTGCATATTGAACTGGGTCCCTGCTACCATAAATTTGAGTTTACACTAGAACTTCTGAAGTACCGGAGCTCTTCCAAGTATGCTGAGACTGATTTAAGTGGTATAGATCTATAGATTGAAATAGTTTAGCATTCTCTTCCTGCTCCTCTAATTTTTACTCAAATTACCTCCTCATATTTCTCCTCTTTACCTTCTTACAGTACGAGCCAGTGAGGCTTGTACAAGGTGGAAATGCATTTAATATCCCATAATACACAGAAAAGAGTCAGATACTATCTTACAACTATATCACAACCTTGAAGTCTATCAGATATATAAGTTTATTTGGACTGCAAGTGTAAATGTAATATAAAATATTTTCCAACATGATGTTTCAGAAAATCAGAATCTGAAATCAGGTCTTCAGAAAAGATCCTTTAGAAGCAGTGCTCAGGAGGTGTTTAGAATAGAAAAGACAGTGTTGGGAGTTACGGACTTACTTTACATATAAATCCAAATGCCTTGGGAAATCTATTTTGCCAGCAAGAATCTTCTGATATATACCAAATGGATTGTCATCAAAAAATGGAGGAAACCTATTTTAATACAGAAAATTTTTAGATATTAGAAAAAGAAGCTCTAAAAATCTTATAAGCTGTATTATGTTATAGCAATTCCTCTCAGAAATAATTGATTATATTTTTCTTTTTGGTAGGACACCACCAATCAAATACTATCTTGAAGAATAACATAAAGCTGCCACTGCAAAACAGAAAACATTTTTGTATGCAACACATTGAATGCAGAATTAAGATTTAAATATAACAATAGAATAGAAAAATATAAAATTGTTACATTAATGCAGTAAAAACATAATTTATGAAACAAATTTTCAGTGTTAAAAGTAAAAAATGCTTTGCCTTTATCTCTAAAACCCAGGGATATACTCTCCAAGAGAGTACTACCGTTTTTGATCTTGTCCTGTAACTGCAGGCACACCCTTAT
Source organism: Rhagologus leucostigma (assembly GCA_013397725.1). NCBI lineage: Eukaryota > Metazoa > Chordata > Aves > Passeriformes > Rhagologus > Rhagologus leucostigma. Next base: position 1,214,916 of record VZTD01005732.1, read on the forward strand.
TTACCAGTTTCTGTCTAAAGTGTGAAAGGATCTTCGCAGGAATACATTATCCAGTTCAGTTATCTGCTGTACTTCTTGAATTCAAGTATGCTTTGCTAGATAAGGTTTTTGAAACAGACAGACTGCTCACAACTCTCCAAGTGCAGCTGCCTTTCTGTGTGGGACAGATAAAGTTTTCATTTCATAATCCTCCCCGTGTTGAATAGTAAATTAAAATGTAATTAAAATTCTACATTTATATTTTTTATGAAGTTCTTAATGAAGTTATGAGCTAACAGAGAGACTACTTCTTGTTTTACAGTTACAGTAAGAACTGAGAGTTTTCTGCTGTGCTTCCTTTTCTAGTACAGTACATCCCTCAACTGCTGCAAGAGGCTCAGGGTACGGGCTGCAGCAGTACAGCCAGTACAGGCAGCTGAGCCCAAGTGCTGACAGCTTTGTGAGTGTCAGTCACGTTCTTAAAAGTTACCACAGTAAACCTTCTAAGGGAATGGAATAACTCAATCACTAATCTCAGTCCTTACTAACATGACTAAAGCAACCCTCTTACTGTGCTTCTGCCCCAAAAACCCTACAGAATTTAAAAAAAAAATAACAGGTTTTGAGCATTGACCACATTAATAACATCCAACCACTATTACAGTTTAGTTAAAATATTTTCACATCTCCCTAATATTTTATAATTACTTTTTCAGAGAACTTAGCTGTGTGCACACAGACACAAATACAGTGCTTGTGGCTTTGGAAATCACTGGTAGCACAAAAACAAGGATGAAAACAACATTTCTTCACTTCAGGCTCTTTTTTAAATTTTATAGTACTCAAACTAGCTTATTCCTCAACAAGTACTATACATTATTTTCTTTATGTTTTCAGAAGTATTAATTTCTTCATTATTCATCTGATGATCAAGTGGATTAGCATTCCCTTCGAAATACTGCAAAATTTGGCCATGAAAAAAATCAAATTCCATCAGAATAATTAAGTAAAGGTGTCTGTAGGCTTATGGAAAAAAAAAAAAGTAATAATTCAAAGCAATGAAAAGCATGACCAAACTGTCTGGTTACGGAAAGACTAAAGGACATTTCTTGTTGGTGTTCAGAAAGCCAGAGTACTTTCTTAATGAAAAACTACTTTCCAGCTAACTGGAAAGTCGAAGAATCTCAGGAAGAATACTTGTGTTATTAAAAATTCCTGCTTTGACAATAAAGAACAAGGAAAACATGATAGGTATTTAACATGCACAAGTTTTTCCCACACAAGAAAGACTATCATATAAAGTTTCTTTTTCAGTCAAGCAATATTAATATCCTTCACTTTCTCCACAGCAAGTTGACAAACTCAATTTTCTATTTGTTACTATCTGTTAGAATCTATAAATGCATAAAGCAATTAGAATGATAACTTGTAACTATGTATTACAAAGCTGCCAGCTGCATTAAGCAGATTACTCTACATTACTGAGGTGTGAAATCAAGAAGAATAGAAGTACACGCAATTTTTTTCATATTTACATGCTTAAATTGCTCTTTGCTTTCCCACTTTGAAAATCCAAAATTTTTATGTCTAGAGTTCTTGAGAGAAATTTAAATCACATTTGGCTATACAGTAATTTTATGGCAATTCTGCTTAAAGTGCATTTGAACTGTATGCAAAATGGGAACAGCTTTGAAAGATTACAGAGTTTTCTTATGGACAAACCAAGTAACTTAATTTTGACACTTTTTGTAAATGTCAGCTTTCAACACAGCACAGATTTTAGACAAAACAATGCAAGTATTGTGCTGGAAACTACCTAATAAATCAACAAAAATCCCCCTGAGTTTCAGACTTTCTTCACACCACAACACAAATACAAACAGCTGCCTTCTTTTCACCAACTGAAAAGAAGCTACAAAAAATATCATCTCTGTAAATGGGAGAACAGCTGCAAATCATTCTTTTTCTTAACTGAAGCATAACAGCGGCATGGACATAAGTCTCAAAGACAATCTGAAGAACAGAAGTTGTAAAACCTCAAGGGAAAACACAGGTCTGAGAATATGAAACTGCAGACAGGAACCACTACCTACCTAAAATGACAGACCAGCACATCACATATGACCAGCAAAGCAAAGACAAAAAACACAAAGCCCACATCAATACACAAAATTCTTATCAGCTGCATATCTGATAACAGTATGATTACTACCTAACATATCTAATGTTAAATAACAAGTATATTTTTCTCTGCATTTAATTTTAACAGAACTCATTTACTCAAAATACAGAGATGTTCCAACTCTTGTACTGACAGTTTGTTTAGATTAACTCTATGAGCTTGGTGCTATTCACCTGTTAAAAATTCTTCTCACCCTTGCTTCTCCCTGTTCTTTCCCCTTTCTGGACCTTACTACGTTAAACCTAAATAGGACCTTGCCTTAAACCTAGTTTGTGCAGAACGAGAATTCCATGGGCCTCCAGAGATTAAGTTAGGGAAATAAGACACTGTAGAACAGGAAGGTGTGGGATTGATTGTTTGTTTTCAGAGAGGCCATTTCCTTACACACACATCTACCAATTCTTTTCAATTGCTTTTGGGTTTCAGAGAAACTAACTCCAGGAAATAACTATCAAATGTCTTACGTTAATTTACTTGCAGACAGTAACTTAGTTTTGAAGTCAGGTTTTGTTCACCTTCAAATATTTTCAGATTCCTTAAATCTTCTTTGAATTTTGATGGATTAAGTTAACTAGGACTGTTTCTTTAATAAAAGCCTTGATAGTAAATATCTAGCCACATCTTGAGTCAGTGAGGAAAACTGCTTCAAAACACTATTGCCAAGAACAGCAAAAAGCTGATAAAATGCTAAAAGCATACATTCACTGTGACAGCCTTCCCATCTAAAAGAAACATACAAGCCATAATCCCTGCCCTCCTCTAATCCCCTAAAAGTAATATCTATCTATACGCCCATCTCAAAAAACCCCCAAACAAACAAAAAAAAAACCCCAAAACCAAACCTCCAAACACAAACACTCCAAACAAACAAGCTTGTTTGAGCCCCTGTCCCAGCTTTGGTTAAACGACTGAATGCTACTGTGTTTTATTTTTTAGTGTTGGATGGAGTCCCTATCCAAAGCAGGATTCAATCATTATGAAGAGCAGGTCTATACAAGTACTGTAGTAAAAAACCTTAGAAAATCACACACAGGAAACAGCTGCTCTGTCAATCAATCTATACAAAACCTCACTTGCCTTTTAGAAGAGTGTAATCTATCCCTATTGGTTAAAAGTCTCTAAAGGCCAAAGTGTTCATATTAAGGCACCTCCTTCCCATCCCCCCACCCTGAAATGCAGGTCTTATCCCTTGAGCCAGATAGTATCATGACACAGAAGATCCTACATAGAAACAACGGCAGCTGCTCCCTTTTTTTTTTAATGAGCAATATATACCAGTCATATTTCAGCAGAATATACAGCAGTCATATTTCAGTACCCTGCAGTCTTGAGGTCTCAATGACTCCAAGTATCTTGCTTGATTACCACGTGTAGTCAGTATGTTAACTTTGTAAACCATGTTTCTATTAGTGGTCTAGCAGAGAGAATCCTATTAACAACTCAGTAAAGCACGCAAATAAAACAGGCCCAATATCCACTTACACTGAGACCACACAGACCCAACAGAGAGTGGTCCCACTGAAACCCGTGGCAGGAAGGTAAATCACAGCTGGGTGACTGCAGCACCTGCACTCATATTACAGTACCAGACACTTTTACCTAAAGTCTTCCTGCTGTCTAGGACTAAGATTAGTGGTAACAAGCCTGCTGGGAATCTCTCATTCCTTTCATCTCCCTGAGAAGGACTCTTTTGACCAACTTGGGCTGCTCACCTTACAGGGAGTGATGGAAGAAAGGTGAAGCCTGGTCTCTGTACAGATCAGCCTACATAAAAAACAACTCCGTATCAGACCAGTCAGCCAAGCCTGCCTGGGTCAGCCAGCAACTGTTACATATTTTTATTGCTTTTCTGTCCACAGATTGCCGTGACATTCAAAGTCAATGCATATGCAAGCCTTCAGGATACTAAGAAAGCAAGCAGTGGGTAGCAATGCTGTGCTGGGATAAAGTTGTGTTGCCATTGGGTGGACTTCACAGCAGTACACATAGTGGATTAGCACTCTGAAGGGACCACCCATCCATCAGGGGAGCTACTTGCTACGGCAAACTTATGAACTTGTCCAAACACTGGAAGAGTCACCAAAGTCACTTTGAAATGACAGTACTGCATACAGAAAAGGATGAATAAATCCAAGCAAGGACACTTTGTTCCAATCATTCTACAAGGCTGCAGATTTATAAGGAAAGGCCACAGGCGACACCTGACACACCTGGGGACGAGAAGCCGTAGAGCAGAAGGCAGAAGTTTTAAGAACTATGAAATATACTGTATTTCTTTGTAAGCTATGAAAGCCTTGCTTTCATCTGCATTTGTCCTATAGCATGGCAAAGCCAATTGCTTTCAAAAATCCCAATCTTTTCTTGCAAGTACCTTCAAACAACACAATCAAGACCAAAAAAAGGAAAAACATGCAGATGCCTTGTTTAGCACACAAGCACAGTTTCACATTCTCCCTAAATCAGTAAACTGAACTGTTTCAGTTTACTGAAAACAGTATTTATTTTTTTAAATCAGAGCAAATTGAGACAATTACTTTTATCTAACTAATACTAACAAGTCAGGAGAAGTTAATTGTATTAATGCCAGAAACTGTTTCTTCAGTCTGAATTTGTATCTTCTGGAAACATTGCTTATCAAACAAATTCCACAACACCAAAAGTAGCATTTGAGCAAACTAGTTTCAAACATACCTATAAAGCTTTTCCCTGTTCTTTTTCTTCTGGGTTAAAGAAAACCAGAGCTCAGTTGCAATACAAACTGTATTAATAGAAGTCATCCTACTTGCCACTATGCATTTTTACAGACTAAAGTTCCCACTGCAACTAGGATTTCACTATGCTGAAAACTCATTACAGAAGTTGTCCTGTTCTTTACCCTTTAAATATAAAGGATCTTATAAATAAAAATCTGAACTTTGACAAAACCTCAATTTCCAAAACAGATAAGGACATGAGAAGCTGTTAAAAAAGTCTTAAGAATAAAACAAAAAAAACCCCCAAACTAAACAGAAAACCCAAAACCAAAACAACAAAAATACCAATGAACCCCAAAACCTAAAACATTCCCATAACAACAATGATATATGTTCTTTTGTACAGCTTTTCAATTCCTTTCTTTAAAGGCAGAAATTAAACTGGTATACAAGTAATAAATTTAGCCCAAATTTGCTAATCCAAATATTGTCAACAAAACTAGCAAATAATTCTGTATTACATAATATTGCTGTGATATAGTAATTATCACTTACCCCGACAACATCTCAAATATAAGAATTCCCAAGGCCCACCAATCCACAGCTCTTCCATGGCCTTTACTTTGTATAACTTCTGGTGCAAGGTACTCAGGAGTGCCACAGAGAGTCCATGTTCTGGGAGTAAAAGAAGGAAAAAAAAACCCACAAAACAAACAACAAAACAGATCAAAGTGAAACTGAAATAACAGTAACAGGAAAAACCAAACACACACATAAGAAGTACCCAACATATACCTATGTATTTACTGTATAATGAAAGAGAGGAATAAGAAAGGCCTCTACAAGATCTAAACAGACTGCTTTGATGATGTTCCCCAATTCTTCTGGAACAGAGATATATGCAAATTAAGAAACTTCCTGTCTGCAGAAAATATCTGTTTTTCACTGAGTTTCTCAGCTGATGGTGTGCTACTCTACCCATTGAAGTACTTCTGACAGGCCCAGCAGAAGACAAGCTTATTGGCCTTCTCCAGCAAAACAAAGTCTAATTTAGGAAAAAAAACAAAGTCTAATTTAGGGAAGGAGGGACTTTTTAAAGAAGTACTAGATAAAGGAGTGAAAATCAAAGATTTGTTTTATGATCTAAGGGAAGTATTTCAAATAGTATTGAAATCTGTCATCACTTCCACAATAGCCATTAAAAGGGAAGCATTTTGTATTTTTAGTTATCTACAATATTTACAATGAGTAGTTAAGCAAGTGTGAGAAAAGTAGGCAATATTTTTTTGATATATTTTAAAGTAATTTTTAGTCATAGCTTTCTACGGTAAGGTCAGAATAAAACTGTTATATTGCTAACTAATTGAGGCTCAAATTCTATAAAAACATGAAAAAAATTGAAGCTAAGCAGTTATGTTTACAAAGACCAAATTACATTTGAAAAGAAGAATATTCTGAAGTAATTTCTTCCAGAAATGTGAACTTTTCTTTGTAAAAATGCCCATGTAGAATTTGCCTGGCTTCAGTCCCTTGATTTAGGTTTAAATGTACATTTGAGACAAAAACATGCTCTCATTTTGAATAAATTACCCTTCCCCAACAGCAAGTCAGAAGATGCAACTTGGAAAATGTGCTCACCAATTCAAGAGAAATTGAAATCACAGCACAGAATAAGAAAGAAAAGTGTATCACCTTTTAAACGGAGTTCTAGTAAAATATGACAAAGAATATAGTCACAAATGGTCACCACACATGATTTCTAAGTTCCACCAAAAAAAACCCTCTGAGTACTTGTGAGAGGAAGAATTTTCTCCAATCAAACTGGTAACACACTCTTGAACAAATGCATTAAGATGAATAGCAATCACCTTGAGAAGTAATACTAACTCAACTTTTTTTCTGAGAATGCAGGGAAGATGATTGTTCCACCCTACTCTGTGCTGACACAGCCTCACCTTGAGTCCCGTGTGCAGTTTTGGGCACCACAACGCAAAAAAGACATTAAGCTACCAGAGAGGTAGCAACGAAGGTAGCTACCAAGGAGGGCAACGAAGATGGTGAAGGGTCTGGAGGGGAAAGCCTTATGAGGAGGGGCTGAGGTCACTTGGTCTGCTCAGCCTGCAGAAGGGGAGACTGAGGGAGACCTCATTGTGGTCTTCAACATCCTCACAAGGGGAAGCAGAGGGGCAGGCACTGATCTCTTCACTCTTGTGACCAGTGACAGGACTTGAAGAAACGGCCTGAAGCTGAGTCAAGGGAGGTTTAGGTCGGATATTAGGAAAAGGTTTTTCACCCAAAGGGTGGTTGGACACTGGAACAGGCTCCCCACAAAAGTGATCACAGCACCAAGCCTGAGAAAGTTCAAGAAGTGCTTGGACGATGCTCTCAGGCACACGGTGTGACTCCTGGGGGTGGTCCTGCGCCAGGCCAGGAGTTGGATTCGATGATTCTGATGGGTCCCTTCCAAGTCAGCATATTCTGTGATTCTCTGAAATATTTTAAAGGGAGCTTTTGGGATGGTTTTTTGTTTGGTTGGTTTTTTTAAGCCTTAGCCTTGATTCATAAAAATAGTTAAGATAAAGGAAGAGGACCTGTACAGTCAGTTAAGGCTTTAAATGAAGAATTATGACTTGAATTTCTTTAAGCTTCATTTTACTATGGCAAAAGCCAAATTACTCCAGCTAAACTGTCAGAAGTGGCAGGCACACTTTGCATCCAATGTGCTTCAAGATTCTTGAAACTACATTCATAAGTGTAAAGAATACATCTTTAATTTTTATCCTAAATTTATCTAAAAAACATAAACTCTTATTTTCCATATCAAGCATACTGAATTCTTACATACAGTGCTGCTTTACACTACTGCCATCTAGCAGTTACCTAGATCAGGACTATGGAATGAAGAATAACAGCAAAGCTCTGTCATCTTTTAAAATGAAGTATTTCTCCGTCTCCCAAATTTAAAAAGCTGTATCTATCATGTGACTTAATTGTACTGATTTAGCCAGCTATGCAAATGAAGCAGCTGACAGTTTTACTGTGTTTTTATTCAAGCAAGAGGAAAACTGTGAATTAAGGCCAGTGTAATTTGAAGTCTCCTAGCTGCAGTAGGAAATAAAATTCATTACCACCAGGTTAACTACTTCCTTAATTTCAATAAAGAAATTTATGTTTACTAGCTACAAAAAAACTTGGAAGAAGCTCATGTTCTTTTTTAAGATGTGTATTTGTGCCATAAGATCATGACTTCTGTTTCCTCTTTTGTTGGTCATGAAACAAACTATTTAGTATTTTGGAAAATACATCAAGTAAATGCTACAAAAAGATAATATTTTTAAATTATTTTTTTATCATTACTATTTTATGACTATTGCATATTCATCTGAAACTCCAGATAACTTTTTTGACGATAAATTACCATGCAAAAAAGTAAGACTAGACTGTTCCCTTCAGACTGCTACAAAATATTCACTACTCTGAATTTTCAAGTTAAAGCTGAAATACAGGTAAGTGATAATTGATAAGGCTAAACATGTAATTTTAAAACATGAAATAAAATGAAGAATCTACTCTGGTTACAAAGGTAAGCCACAAAATAAGTTTGTGAAACTTTTGAAGAGTACTGTGTGAAGATGTTAAGTCTTGAAAGTTAATGTGTTTTAGCATTCTACACCATTCAGCCTCCATCTCTGTAGTACTTGACAAGCTTTTCTGCATATGAGCCAGATTAACAATGTTTGTTTCGGTATTCTGGCAGTTTCTCTGCAATTATATTTAACAAAGATTGCTTTGTATCCAGCCGACAAAAGTTTGTTCTTCAAGACATTCCTGCTTGTTTCTACAGTGACAAACGATACATTTTGCAAACTAGACTTACTCTGTCTTACTTAGTCTTTTTCTCTTCAATCCACTGTGCAGAACAGTCATGAGGCACATCCAGCTTAAGCAACAGTGCAGAATTATCCCCAATATGTTTAAGATTAATTCACTTCTCAAGTTTCTAGAAAGACTCATAGGTAAATTTTTTAGGAATGTAAACTGAATAAACTAAAATTAACAGTGAATAACATTCCAGAAAAAAAAAAAATCACTCAAGTCTTAATTTTACCTAAAACTTTTATAACTTTGAGTGAAACCTCTCCATTAAAATACATAAAATTCCATGCAGATTAGTTTTGTGCTTCTCTGAAAGAACATGGGAATTAACTCCCCCCCCAAAAAAACCCAAAAAAACCAAAACACCCAAACCAAAACAAAAAACCCAAACCAAAACCCACACAGAAAAAGGAAATCAAATCAGAAAAAAATTTTCAATGAAAATACTACCCCCAGAAAGTGGTATATGCTTTTCAGAAAGAGAAAGGTCTACAAATGTAACAGTTGCAAAAGTCAAAGGAAATCCTTTTTACAACCTTCAGGTAACAGTAATTTACAAAAACCCCCTCCCCATCTTTCTTCTTGACATTGCCCTCTTAAAAGTAGCGGCACATCTATTTTATATGAATGTACTTACAAGAAACTGAAAAGGTTATTAAGTCTTCAGTTAAGCAACATCAAGGTGGAAAAGAGAAGAAATAAACAGCAGCTGAGGCAAAGACACACTGTTTTGGAGAAAAATTTAGAATTTTTACACGTACACTATGAGTAAAAACGGAGGAAAATGGATAAACAGAAGGGCATACCAACAAGGAACAGAAGGAGCAAAGAAAACCTCCTCTCTTCCCTCTGTCTCTAAAAAGAAAATATTAAGAGTCTAGCCCTTCAGAAATTGTACTAATAAAGAAGGTACAGGTGCAGGCTGCTTTCCACAGTGGGAACATGAGCTATGAGCCAGACACTCTTTCTAAAGAGCAACTTAACTGCAGAGAGACATGGTGAACATTTCATCTCTTCACACACGGTAATGGGAAGAAAGGAAAATACATGGTGTACAGAAAAACCTCAAAGCAGTGGCTACACAATCATTAGTGTGAAGTATCATGGATCTGGAACATGCAATTGTATTCAAAGTCTTCTGCAAACCATCTTTTGATTTACGTATTATGTCTTCTTTCTAGGAATGTCTTTGCTGATCCTGAGAGCACGTTACCTCACAATATTTGAAAAACATAAATACTTCATGTCTTCTTTTTGCAGTTCATGTATGCTGTATATATGCTCATATCTATACACTCACTGACATCCATGCACATAAGATTCATGTGTACAGATGTTTGCCATGCATAAAAATGACAAAATATCTCCTATACTTTTGATCAAATAGACTATGCCATAAACAAAAGCACCTACTGGAGTGCATCAGTAGATAACTGTGCATTTTTACAGTGACAAAACCAATGTTGTGAAGATTACTTCAGCTAGTGAGGAGAATACTATGTAGTTCCAAAAAAACCCAGTAACACGAAAAACTAAACCAGATTTGCATAGGTAGAGCACACTACCTGTGCTCTAGCAGATAATATCCTTGCTCATTCCAATTTTACATTCTGTATTTATGTTACCTGTTGTACATTTGAAGGTAAATCAGCTATGAATATAAAACTACTATAATGTTCCACGATTCACTTCAACACAAACTGATCAACTTCACTGCCCCCCAAGCAATGTAGGGAACACAAACCCAGTTAAAACCAGTAGTGATAACTTAGTTTAATATGCTAAAATATATTTGAACAAATTTACTCTTAGAGATTCATCTTCCAAGTTGAAAAATATACTCTGATGTGAACTATCACCTTATTTAACGAAGGATTATTTCTCTCGTGACTTAAACCCACAGAAACACAAAATAAGAATTACCACTAAGTGGCAGTATTTACATGTAAAGAGCAAGTCATAAGAATTTGACGAAAATGTCTTATGAAGAGATTGTACTACTTTCTTACATGGAAGTTTGTTACCTCTTCCTGCAAAAAGTCATTTTGATTTAAAAACAAAGTATTAAAATAAAAGGCCAGCATTAGTAGGCCTTTTTGCTTGCCCAGTGGAAACTGAATTCAAATGTGTTCATAATAAAATTCTATGGTTTTAAAACAGATTTTCAGAGCTTAAAGGTGAATAGAACTTTTGATTATATTTTGTGATTTAATTTGTCTCATCTGACTTTTACTTCATAAGGGATCCACTGAGTAGCTTCCTGAGATCCACTCTCCTTTCAAATTGATCTTGTAGAACTCTCCTCACACATAGACTCATTTGTTGCAAAAGCAGCATCAAAGAGGCTGATGACGAAAAGGATGAGCACCTGTGTAACACCTAACTCACCACTACGCTGCCTCAACCAGAACAATCAAATACGGTCTCCCTCAAGAGATGACTCAAAGGCTTAACACCAAACCTTGTCACACCACTTTCCTGATACGACAGGCTAGGTTTTCGAATCCCAATCCTCTTGCTTACTCTTAAAAACATGTATTATGGTCTTGGAAGAGTTGTCCAAACAGAGAGAACACAGAAATCACTGAGGCAGGGGAGGAGCCTCTGCATTATCAAAAAGTTTACATATTTTAAATTTTAAATTAAAACTGACAGCAATATAGAAGCTAGATTTAAATAAATCAGTTCTGCTGAAGCTGGCCTTACGGTTTCTGTCTAGATTTTTGCAGTTTCATTTTAGCAACAGGCTAGTAAAACACCATATCCAGTTTTAAAATGTTATTCCCACACTTCAAAAATCTCTAAAAGGAAACTAGAAGGAAACATGAGTTACAAAACATATAGCAATTCAGTATGTACGAAGGATTAATTTATGTATCTTAACATTTGCTCGTATTACTTCACTGAACTCCCTTTTTACAACATGACTCCTGAAAACTTAAATATACAATACCAGAAAAATAAAAACATTTTTCTGTGGTTGCTTACGTGTGATATTGCTCCTGGTTATACCTAAGGGGTAATACTGGTTTCCATACAGCCGTTGTAAGATGATAATTTCCTTCACATTAAGGGATTTGACATAAGTGAACCATATGGAGTGTTAAATGAAATGCTGAGCACCTGAAATCAAACATCTTTTTCTAACTGTTTAGCATGCAAAAAGTAATTACCATAACAAAACCCCACTTACCTGTCCACCAGTTTTTTTGCAAATCCAAAGTCAGTAAGCTTGATATGTCCTTCTTTGTCTAGTAATATATTTTCAGGTTTTAAGTCTCTGTAAACTATTTCTTTGGAGTGCAGGTATTCTATTGCACAAATAATTTCCGTCGAGTAAAACAGTCCTGTACTGTTGTTGAAACGCCCCATGTTGCGCAGGTAACTAAAAAGTTCTCCTCCTGGCACATATTCCATTAACATATATAAAAAACGTTCATCGTGGTTGGTCCAAAATCTGTAATAAATGTATTGTTTTATTGAATAAAGAAATTACATCTCTGATTTGCTTTACAAGTGTTGTTTGTAAAATGGCCTCTGTTGCCCCAACCATGTACATAACTGATTTCTGATTCCTTGTCTGCAAATGTTAAACCCCTAAGAATCCAGCAGGATTATGTAAAATATTCAAGTAGCCACCCTAACCTGCAATGTAAACCAGATAGCTGAGGATAAGTACAGTACAGGCTAGGAAAAAAAAATTAATTGATAGATTCTGTTTCATCGTACAAAACAGGTCTCTTCTAAGCACCAAATAACTGACTTGATATAAAGACCACACGTTTTTTACACACCTTACATTTTATACTATCAAGCATTGCCAAAGTGACGGTGGTAGGCAGAATCTGCTTTGTAAAGACTTTCATGACAAAATGTTCAAAACCAGACATCAAAGAGTTGTCCTTTTCCTCTCCTATCCCTTCTTCCTGTGAGATACACAACCTCAACTAAAGCATCAGATGCCAATGCTTGCTCTTCTACGGCATCTTTCACAAAAGCAATAGAAAAGCAAAAATGACAACAAAACAAGATTCATTTCTGTACCTCAGAATTAATCTAAGGATAGGTACCTTCCATTCCTCAGACTGCCACCTTTATTTTAAGAGCTATTTTTGTGGTAGTCAGACTAACATAAAGAACAGGTAAAAGAAAATAATGATACATGGCTTTGAAATGCTTCATTACAGAAGACATGAATCTTCTCTTCCACATTCCCCGAAATTATGCTGTTTTTCTTCCTATCTACATTAAACAAGTCACATACCACACCCCTCAACGTAGCTCAACAGTTAAGAAGAAAATAAGTAGCTGGTAACATCTTAAAGAACACTACCATTTAAAACAAAGAACTATCCTTAATTCCATAATAAAAGGTAGAGAACACTGTATCCTCACCTACTTTATTGATACAGTGATACAAGAGCAGAAGCTACTTTAGCTTCTAGTCAGTGCTTCTGCAGTATCACAAGTACCTTGTGCTTAATCACAAGTACCTACGTGCTTAATCAGGGCACAGAGCCTCAGGAAAGATAAGCAGAGCAAACTGAGCTCCCTAACACATAAACGACTTTTACTCAGGAAGATTTTATTTTTGATACCAGCACCGAGGCAACCAAGGAAATAAGATAGAGTAACAGACATCAGCTACAGCTCTTCCATTCCCTCAGTGACAGATAAAGCAGAGCCCAGGCTTGCTTTCTGCTTTCATGGAACCTCTTCCCTATCACAGTCATCAACACCATTAATTGGCTACTGATGACGTTCACAGTATCTTTACTGACTACGCAAGAACACTCTGAAAATGTATTTTAGGTAATTAGGCAAAGCTGTACCTACAGTAAACAATGAAAGAAGAGCAGGAGTGGGTGCAACAAAGCAAACCACATGTTTATGGGAGAGGAAGAGCAAAACCTAAAAATACAGAGGGACAAAAATGGAACATCTACATCATGAAGCACAGGATTTTTTCTGGATTTAACTTCTTCAACAATTGACTCTTAAAGGTTTGTCTAGCCACAGAAAAATGGATACATTATTTGGTATACATGAAAAAGAGCAAAATTAAGAACTTCAGTACTTGCAATTCAGATGGCTTTAAATGGAAATTTAATACAAAAAAAAGAAAAAAATCACAGAAGCTGTGACTAGAATAACATGTGTGGTGTCATTAACTCTACAATTCAGCTTTACTATATAAACTGCAGATGCCATTGTGAACTCCTACAGACAAACAACCTGTTTTAGCTTATACGACTACAAGACATAGTTGATTTTTATTAATTCTTGTTCTCTTCAAAAACATGTCAACATTACACCTCTCTATGAAGAGCTGCATCACAGTAGTATGACACATCATTCAAATACGTCAGTAAAGATTGCCTAGGAATCTCCAGTGATCGGTTGTTGCAAAAGTACCTAAGAAGAGTTTAGAAAAAAATTGTTTAAAAAAATATGTAGATGAATAACTCCCGTGTCTAGGCAAAAACTGTACCTCCCTATATTCAGAATAGGTATTTCTCAAAAGTAACAGTAAAAGGAAAAAAAATAGAACTCTTTACATGTAGGAAGATACATGGAATTCCCAAACACCAGAAATCAATTATGTGCAGCATTACTTTATAATTTTCCATCATAAAATCCTGAAATATTATGCTGCACTGACACCTAGTCCCTGTTTTGCAACCAGAGGAGAATACCATCAGTGTTTAAAATGGCGAAGCTAACGGAAAACACAAAAATCAGACCATGTAGATAACACACTTTGAAGGCATTAAACCTGAACTACGTCATTTTTTCCTCATTTTTGTTAAACGCTTATAGTAACTAACAGAAAATAAACCAAACATATATTGGGCACGGGATGGCTAACAAAAGCTTTCAGTCACACAAAAAGGAAGTGTTATTTGTCATACACTCTAGTGATAATCATCTACAAAGGCTTGTTTAACCTAAGGCACATAAATCTTGTTGTGACTTAAATTTTAACTATCTCACTTCAGCTATACTGCTCGGAGTCTCCTCCGCCAAGGGAAAAAGGCATCACATGGACAATTACATGAGCATAGCTGATGCAACATCTCATTGGACATTTCAACAGAAAAGGCAGAGCCCTAGAAGACATGAAGAATGTTTGCCTTGCACACAAAGTGAATTATTTGAGTTGTGTCCCTTGGCAACTCAAAAAATCTGGTATTTTGTGAAATCTAGGAAAACTCACCTGTTTGGATTTTTGATGACTTCTGTATGAACATGAATCCTCCCATCCCTGTCTCTGACATCTCACCCAAGTTTCTCTATTCCCGCTGTTTCTGACACACAGACCTGACATGGAGTTTATTTGGCAGTTTCCTTGTGGGTTTTGGTAGGGTTTTCTCTTAAAGAATTTACAAATGTGCATAGATATACATAAAAAATCCTGTTCCCCCTGTTCCATCCATATTTCAAACAGTCTAACCAGATGTACTCAGCCTCTCGATCTTGCTTTCTTCCACGAATCTCAATCTCTACATACTCTAGAACTTGTCTTACTGATACTATGCTACACACAGGATTTCTGAACACTAGCTGGAAACTAATAGCATCATGATGCTGGAAAAAGCCAACACCACACCAGGGAAAAAGCCTCGTCCTGCAGGGCTCATTCCATCTTCTGGATGACTACCATGCTGTTCCTTCTTCTTTTCCCTCTGATACTTTCTTAACCCTGGGAGGAAGCTGCACTCCCTGCAGCTAGATTAACTAAGACTAATTTTGTCTAATTTTATGTAAAACTGATTAAGGCAGGTAAATGGAAACAAATCTTGGTTAACAGTCAGCCCTGTATCCAAGAATGAGAAAATATAAATGGAAATTAACTCTGCAATTACCACAGGTTTAGTTATCCCATTAACAGATATGGACTCAGACACACAAGAAGCGTTGTGGTGCTGTGAACAGAAAAGTATGATACCTTCTTTCTCTCTTTAACAATGGGACCATTGGGATCATTATAATTACCTCAATTTCACTTAAAAAAAAAGTGTTCTTTATGAACTGTGTTTAAATCATGCTTCTCAATAGGTTCCATCACTTACAACCTCAAATACAGGAATACTGAAGTCCAAGAAGTGCTGCAGTTATTTAAACTCTTTAAAACTAAAGTTCACAAAAGCATAGCTCACTTAAGCTTTTAAAAAGTAGATACTTAGATCTAGAAATATCTTTAGCTATTTACCAGTATCTACAGCACATATTTCATCACCATTCTAACATCAGAATCATTTTAGAAGTCATTTTGATGAGGCAATCCTAACAATCCTTCATTCGCATTTTCCCCTCACTTCAGAAAATGTCTCTTCTGCAGTGTGAAAATAAGAGAGAGAAAACACCTTATAATAAATCAGTGTTTGAATGTTTAAATTATGCCTCTTGATTTGAAATTCTTGATTCTTCTAAAATACATACTTTATTCCAAAATCTATTTTAATCTAGATTACATAATAGAAATTAAACGCTCGGTGTTGATAAAGTACATAAGAACTTGCAATGAGACTCTGGAATACTTTAACTGCACTTTCTATATGAGTGAAATGAATTAAAAAAATACAACAACTTACAATCTGATCAAAAAGGGGTGGTTGACTTCTTTCAAGACAGACTTTTCATTGTGCACATGTTGCTCTTGCTTCAGTCGAATGACATCAGGAATGCTCATGACTTTCAGTGCAAAGTAACGCTTGCCCATTTTTTCCTTCACCAGATGAACACGTCCAAAGGTACCTGTGCCTGAAAAGTCGAAGTAGAAACATCAACTTACTGTAAAAAGAGAAAAAGAACAAAGATAATTTGCTAAATGAAAACCTACAGGAACTCCAATTATTCAGGTGAGGAGATGATAAATGTATATGTACACAGAGAGGTAAAGTGATTCAGTAGGATAAGGAAGCGATGGGAAATAATACCTAAAATTTGCTGATCCTTCTAAAAATAAATAAATTTTTAAAAATCTGCTTATAGTGCTCAGTGTTATATCACATAGAAACAGTAGCTGTCTGGCACCCCTTTTTTTGTAGTTAATGTATTCCTTTTCCAAGTCACTTTAAAAAAATAAAAAGGAAAATCCAACATACTGACTTTTAAATAATGCATTACACATTTCTCTATTCAGTAGTCATTAAAGTTCCTTCTAAGTGCATTGCACTCAAGACAATCGTATATAACTGAAATGAGTATCACTTTTGGTTTGAAATGAAAATTAAAATTAGCACATCTAGCCACACTGGTATTTGTTGTGCAGCACAGTGTTACACATTTGAAGATGAACACACATCTCAGCTCAGTGGGTGGTTGCTTATTGTTTTCCTGCTCATTAAACAATGCCATGTAGGTTCCATTACAACAGTACACCAGATATTTTTAATCCCATTCTCAGACAGAAATATGTGCCACTATAAAGGACATCTGGCATTCAAACCAAGCGCCTAACTTGTAAAAGGTCACTTTCTCCAGAAAAGTCAAAAGCTTATACTTAAGCTGACAATCATCGTCTTCTTTGCACATACCCTAGGAAAGGCAACACACAGACCTGTTACAGTATTATTCATTGTTTTGTTACTTGATTTCAGATTGTGTTGATCAGTTATGATCAATTTCTAGTAAAAACAATTTTCTAAGATGTGTAACAGGTATAGGGAAAGGAGTATGTACATGAAAGGAAATAGATTTTTGAGAGGTAGGAGAAAGAAACTAACAAATGAACTTCTAAAATTGCATTATTGGGGAGATGAGAAAAAACAAGAGACTTTTTGCCTCTGGTAGGTTCAATTTATGTTTGAAATACTTGTTTTCTGTAGGTGTATTCTCACCTAAAACATTTTATTTAACAGCTTTCCTTTCCAGTCACTTATAATATTAAGACATAGCATTTACTAAAAACAAAATACTCATCTTACAAACTAAAAACTACCAACTCCAGCAATACAGTTTTACAGAATGTGCAGCTCCACTACCAATACAGCTTTCAAATCCAGTTTTCAAGATAAAAGTTCTCACTACACAAACACATCAAGGATTACCATTGTCCAAGCACAAAAGATTCTATCTAATAAGTTTTACATTCCCACCTGTCCCGAGTTACAGTTCTTTAACCATGAAAACTGTATACAGGTCTCAGAAAAAGCCTGCTGTTATGGCAAAGCAAACCATCAGATTACCCTGGAAAACTTATCATGCAATTAAATCCTTTAACAATGTAGTCACATTACATGACTATACCTGTAAATAACTTTATTTGCTCACGGATGCGCTTCTGCAGTAAAAAACAAAAAAAAAGCAACAACAAAAACCCAAACCAAACAAACAAACCCTGAACAAACAAACAGAACAACAAAAAAACCCTCAACTCCAAAACAAACAAAAAAAAAGAAAGGCCCAGAAGCTTCCAAGCAAAGACATCTGTTCAATCTGTTCAAGCTACTTTAAATACTGGCTATTGACATCTACACTGAATGCACAGACAAAAAGAATTAACTTAGGTTATTTCTGAATTAGCAGCTGAAATTTAAATTCTGAGTAAAAACACTGTGAAGAATGACTATAGCCACACTGCACATTGAAAACCATCTTTTTGAAACTTCCAAATATGGTCTCAGGGAAATTAACAATACTAACCCCATAAGCAAATGTGGTTTTATATGCATTTTGATACTTGTATGAACAAACTGCTTCCACAGACATATTCAACAGGAAAGTCAAAAGTGAACATGTATCTAATTGTTTCTAGATCTCTAGAGATTACATGTTTCTGGACTTGTTCTGCTTGTTCTAGAAATTTTTATTTTAGAATGCTTTACTATTCCATATGCTGTTGGTTTAACTTTACAAGCCACTGTTCAAGTAACATCAATAATAATAATAGAAATCATAAGTTCCAATTATTTTCAAAAAAGAACCTGTCAGGGACTTATTTAGCAGTAGTTCTAACTTTGGAAACACTTCCTCCTTAAAAATGTCTCTGCCAGGAACAGCAAAGCCTGGCAGGCTATGCCAGAATAGTGGCAAGGACCTAATCTAGAAAGACTCTGGGAAAACCAGAAGACCACACACAGGCAAGAACAGAGAACCTCCCTAACCAGTTTTATTGTTGAACTGATCCCAGGCAGTCTTTTTTCAATCATCTTTAGCACAGTTTCAAGCAACTATGAAAATCAAGACAATGCAGACCAAGAAGCCCTCTAACATTTGTTTTCAGACATCTCCTCTCATAATACGCATTTTCTCCCCATCAAGTCTTCTCAGAAAATCCATTAGGCCTGCATTAGCTGGCAGTACACAGACCCACACCCACCACTCTTCCGTGGGACTAATTGCTACGCTTTTTGTTTTGTTTTATGCCTAGCCAGTCTCCAAATAACCAGATAAAGTTTGCATACAAAAGACACTGTAATTCAAAATCTCTCTTCAAACCTGCTCATACTTTTACCCATTTCCTCAAACGTTTTTAAAATTTTCTTCCTTGCAATTGATAGAGAGGAGCCAGAAACAGAATGACAGTCAAACTGGGAGGCTGCAACAAGATGTTATTGTGGTTGTTTAGCATAGTCAAGAAAATCTGTTTTTTAAGAACAGGTTGTTGTGTTGCGACTAGGAGGAAATTCTGCCCCTCAGATTCATAAAAAGAAAACTAAAATCCTCAAGCAGTCAAGCAGCAGTGTGCAAGACAAAGGCCGAGCCCCATAAATTTGCGGGAAGGTTTTTGGAAGCAAAAAAGGCAGTGTCATTCGTCTTCCACCAAAGCACCACTGCCTTCTACCCTCCAGGAATGAGACACTTAATTCACAGAACAATTTCTATTAATCCCTATGAAAGAACTTTTCAACCTCATCACCCCAGAGCTCAGCTGCATGAACAAATTAAATTTGACCTTTTGTGACAGATAAGAAACATTCCTTAGGATTACCTTAAAATGGAAATATTCTATACTTGTCCATAAGAATTAAGAGAAATAGTGTTTACAGATTTTCACATTAGTCTACTGACGTTTATTTAATATTTGGTTCAAACCAAGAGAACTTGAGGGACATTTTACCATTATGGATTAGTCCTGGGATCTACCAAGTACTATCCTGCTGAAGGAAGAGCAATGGCTTCATACACTCCCTACATACATAGCCCTACCTGTCTGTTTAATACAGTATATATTACCAGAGTTTCAGAGCAAAATAAAGCACCTACATGAGAAAAATCATACCTCAAGAAAACAGCTGTTCTTACGAAGTCTGAAGGCAGATTTGTAGTTTATTTGCACAGGCCCCTTCTCCCTGCTAAGGCCTATGGCAAGTGAAGGTCTCTGGCCACCAGTAACAACAGCAAATGAAGAGTGCCTGTGCTGTTTGCAACACAATTCAGGATTTTCAGGACTAAATGGGCAAACAGAATAAAATATGCAAAATTCTAACCACTAAACCAGTATAATCTGTTTACAACAGAAACAATAAAATTCTTGGATCCCACTGCAAATTTTATGTGGCACAGAGCTTGAAGGAACGCCAGCAATCTTCTACATTAGGTAACCTTCTCATGTTAAACACAAAGAGAGGAGGCCAAAACCTGCAGAGGACCAACTTGGCCTAAGTATCAAACACAAGTAGGGTATTTTCAGTCTTACAAAACAAGCTGGATTCCCTAATACCATGCAAAAATACCATAGCCAGTTTCCAGAATTTTGTTCTCTTTGAAGCCTAGCAGAAAAGAATAAAGAATGTGGGAACATTTCTGACGCAATTTCAGATACTTTTGATGCTAGGTAAACTAATCCTGCAACTTTTGATCAGCTAAAACAACTGAGTGAGTAGTCATGTAGTGACTATTTTGCTATTGATGTAGATGACTAACTTAATGCTTAGATTGCCTCTTCTTTATTTGCTCCCATTAATTAGACCCAGCTGTTCCAGCTTCCCATCCTTTCAATCCCCGGCTCTTCCTTAAAACCAAGTTTGCCTTGCTCAGATAGTTGCCATCTGTTTTAATGAAGAATAAACTAGGTCATGTGAGCTCTATGACCCTGAGGGCTGCTTTCTGAATCGCAGAAGGGTTGGCCCTGACTTCAACAAATGCCTACAAAAACCATCAGATGCATTCACTTTTATTTACAGTTGGAAGAAACATTTCCTACTGTGACACATATTAGTCTTTATTGATAGCCACAAGCACAATAGACTTAATTCTGTTAAATATCAGAGATGAACTAAGTGAATTGTATCAGATTACAAACTCACTACTGAATGTCAAATTTTGTCTGCCATTTAATCTTTGTTTTATTCTGGGATGGAACTTGAACAGCCTAGACTAGGAAATGGGGGTTGTCAGCAATTCTTGACAAATAAGTGGAAAAGCGGCACAGCACAGGAAAACTAGCCTGCCCAAACAGACTGGTAATCAGAAGACTAACACTTGGGAGAAAGATTTGGAGAAACCACAACGCACAAGCAACTGTGGGCTTCTACAACAAAAGATGTGATTGGCACATGAACAGGGCAACTTGAAATGAGGATGATCATTTTGGACATTGCAGTAGCCAAGTCTACATTTTTCTTGATGTTTCAACCCATAGACCAATGTCACTGAAAATGCCAAATTCAGTGTCTTCACTGATCTGCAAGCCAGCTGTGGACTGCTCACTGTAAATCTTAGACTACTGCTTTTATAGATCTGCATTACTCTAGAGGGTTCAGATCTAACACTGAAAAACATATCAGAGAAGTAACAAAAGTTAGAGGTTTTATAGGATGCCCTTTTTTTGTCTAGAACTGTGCTTCTCACACTGCTGAATAAATGAAAGAAATGTCTGATCACAATTTTTGCAAAGCTTTTTCATATCCTTCAATGATATGCATTGAAATCAGAGACAGTCTGATTAACATGTTAACAGCATAGAAAACAGAGATGCATGTGTAGTGTTCACACTGGCAGCCCTGCCAAAGGAGCTTGCTTCTACATTCTTCTTATTTATCCATTGTGCTGTGAGCACTACATTTCCATTTACATCAAGAACCCTCTGAATAAAGAAAATGTCTGTCTACTCAGCAATAATGTGAGCAAGAACACAGCAAGAACTATGCCCGTCACATTCCGAGCAAGATCATTGGATTACTTGTTCCAAAGATTTTATTGGCTCTGGCATATCAGTGGTTTTCTCTTCTGTTCTAGTCGATAGCCTCACCCCTTGCCAAACCAATTGAAATCTCAGTATCATTAATTCTTTATCCCAGCTCAGTTGAACTCAAAAAGAAAGTAACAACGCATGCTCGAAGTATAGCCTAGCTTTTGACTAAAAGGGGACGCTATAAAAACTTTCCAAAGATCTCAAACACCTGGCAATTTTTAGGTTCCTTCTTACTTGGTATACAAGAAGCCTGTAACAACACACCACTAAAACTGCATTTCACCACCTAGAATTCGGTTTAGTCTCTTCTCAATTTCACACAAGATTTAATATGCCAGAGAGTACCAAGAAGTTGTGTCAACAACTCTTGTTGTTGACCCACCCATTTAAATTTTTCTGAACTACAGTCCTTAAGAATTAAGGACATGGGAATCACCAGACTAATTAACACCCATCACAGACACGCTTCTGATTTCCAGAAAGTGCCAATCAACTGAATACCGATGATGCAAATTCCTCTGTAATTTCAGGTTTTTGGTTTTTTTTTTTTTTGCTCACAAATTATAGTCTCTCTACACTAATATTGTAAATATCAGGGTGTCCTTAAGCAAAACAAGCAGAATTCTTGAAAGTTTCTTCTGTCTCTTTATTCTCTCTTTATTTTGAAATACTAGGGACCAATAAGTAAATGAAACCAGAAAGTAACCAGATTGCTGGTTACTCTCAATTTCTAAACAGCTCTTAGAACACTAATTCTAAATGCATCTCCCTTCTCAAAATTAAACCACAATCTTCAAAACAATTCTCATAAAACTGGTATTTCCCTACTTGGTTCTTCAATGGTATATTTGCAACTCTTTCTATGTCTTTCATGACCCGCAATTCGTGACACATTGATAAAAAGAAGATGAACGGATGATAAAGCTTTTACTCCATATTGAAACTAGGTCATTGCAAAATCATTATTACTCCTACTTTTACCTATTTAAATATTAGACTTGAAGTATAGATAAGTCACAACTTCAAAACTGGGTTTTTTTATAAAAACAGCTCAAAAAGAAACCTTTAAAGATTAACTTCTTCACCTAGAAACTAAGTTTTATACTACTTGCTGAACTAAATTAAGGATGCCTGTTGAAACAGCTTATTTTAAATGATACCAAACACCAGCTAGAAGTGAAACTTATCAATCTGTATTAATATAATTTAAAAAAAACAGCCTATCATGTTTTAAAAGACAAGTATATTTAAGCTAAGAATCAGGTACCTATCTGGCTTGTAACACATGCCAAACTAAAACACTAGGAAGCATTAAATTCTCTCTTTCATCTGATGAGAATTTCAGGTAATTAAACCATTATCAAAAAGTGTCACATTTTAATAGCTGGAAAAGAATCTGTAAATTGGAAATTATACTAGAAAGACAGACCTTTTTCGGAATTTAAAAAGTTATGTCGTTCAAATCCTATTCACAGAATTGATTTTTTCAGGTAGGGAGAGGTTAAAATAAGCATATGAACTAAGAACTTCTCAGAATGTAAATATTAAAGGGCTGAATTTTTAACCTATCGGTTTCCTTCCAAATAATTTCTCAAACAACAAAAGCCAGACGTGCAAACTCCACACCTAGCCTTCTGTACATTAACTGATGCTTAAAATTCCCATCAAGTTTTGGGTAATTCAGGACTCTTTCTAAATAAATACGTGTTCAAAGTTAATATTTTCTAATGGCTTTAAGTATTTAAAACCACTATGAAACAGCTTCCTTAAAATGAAACCTAACACAAATGGCTATTTAGGCTAAAAGTTACTATTTAATTCAGGTGTGTTACATTTCCACTTAACAGGAACAAAATGGGACACAAAGTAACACAGACTCAGGCAAAAAGAAGGAAAATCAACAAGATGAGTAAAGTACTGTCCCAGGTATCATAAAATTCCAAATTTTAGTCTACAAGATTTGTCTTGATTGTTTAAAAACTGCAATAAAAAATGTTATGGCAGAAACATTTTACAATACAATCCAAAGTGATTAATCTCTCTTCAGATATGATACTGTTAGATTTTGTGTCTGTGAATAGGTGTGAGTTGTGAATACACAGCTCCTGCTTCTTCAGCTGGGATTAGTACTACACCCAGTATTTTGAATTGGATATCCCAGAAGCAGTCTAAGCCAAAAGGGTCTGTCTTCTAATTTTCTACAAGGATCAATAACGTGAAGCTTACCTCTGGTAGTACATAAAGAATCAATTCCAGTAAATCATTAACACACCATTTTCCATTTATTCTGTTCGGTTAATGTGTTTCCCAGTGATTTTTTTTTTCCCTTCCAGAGAAGGTAACTAGGAAAAAAAAAACCTATGCAGGGACATCTTATATTGGGGGGAAAAAAAGCTCTATTTCTAAGTTTCATTCTCGTAATCAAATTTTTACCCAAGAGGACAGTAAAGCTCTTTCTCACTGTTTATCAGCACTTCTATCTTCACCTTCAGTTTCCTTGGTGACAGGAAGTATTTACAGAACTGTTTTGGCTGGTTGCTTTACTCATATTCAGCATGGAGAAATTTAGTTGGTTTTCCATCAACCCCCCCCCC
>VZTD01005732.1:1239418-1257077 GCA_013397725.1 Rhagologus leucostigma
CCCCCCCCCCCCCAAACAAAACAAAACAACCAAAGCTAAACAAATTGCCATGTTACAGCAATGACAAGTTTCAGCAGACTGACACCCTTTTCAGGTAACTTCAACTAAAGGTCTTCAGAATTGAAAACAGCACCCCTGTAGAAGTTACACGACTCTTCAGATACTTGAAATACTGTTCCAGCATCTTTTGCACTGTCAGTTGCTACAGTTGAACATATGAGGTCACATATGTTGTCATGAAACAATTATACACACAAAGCTTACAATTATACCCAAAGAAAAAAGAAAACCTTAGAATAAAACTGGCCAGCCAAACAACTACAAAACATGGCTGTTCCCAAAACTCATGTTTTCATCTCAGAAAAATAAATAAAAATAGAATTTTGATGACTAAAAATCACACTCCAATGCAATAACCCATAAAGGATTTAGAGGCACTTAGTTCCAAAAAAATTAATGCTACACAGAACCTAATAAAAATCAAATCCATGCAACAGCACAGATCAAAACTTTAACAGCAGCCCCCTCTGAACTAGGTAAGTCTAAATAGGGGCACCTAGTAGGTATCCGGTTAGCCACCTTTCTTTTCAACCCAGAAATATGTGTCTCTACATATTTGTAAGATTTTACACAATCATCATCTTTTGATTGAAACATCATAATCATCATCTTTTGTCCTGAAACTCAGCTTTTCTGAACAGCTACTTGCTGAAAGTCAGTCCCATGTTAATACAAAGAAAGCATGAGGCTTAATATTGTTGATAGTGTCCTTTTAAAAAGCAAACAAAAAAAATCTTGTTAAAGTACAAAGGTTTATTATTGCTGACCCAATGTAATAAAAGCCACATTGTTTGTACTTGACCGATTTCCTCCTTCACCAGTGCTGGACAGAAGCCTTTGAGGGACTAGTACCTCTTATAATACATTCCTTCCAATTACATTTCACTTCCATCTTCACTGAAAGCACTGCTAAATCAGACATAACTCAAGAGAAGGTATTCCACATAGTGCGCAAAAACTGTATTTTTAAATACTTTTCAAACAGATTGTTGATTTATTACTTAGTATGTACTACAGTGATCATAAAGTATAAGACTGAAATTATGTTGAAGAGCTTCTGCTGAAGATGGATCTAAGACTTACACTTAAGACTTAATTTAAAGGCACTCAGGACATTTTAGTTCTCTCATGTTTCAGGAAATGGATAAATAGGCAACTAATAGAATAGCGTTCCAGGATTACCTATTCCCTGTGATTTTCTGTGTTACCACATAATTAAACACAGAAGGCCCTAGTTCAGAAACACACTTTCATGTTTCAGCACAGACATACCACCATCATTGAGACTCAGCTGGAAAGGCCAGGTTGAAAACCTGATACACTAATATTCAGAAAACAAAATGAAATCCAAGTTCATTGGTGGCCAACATCTACTACAGATGCTGAAATAGCTTCAGCAGAGAATTTCTTTAGCTCTCTGCAGCACTTTTGTTAAAGTTCTGTCTTTCCCATGCAAGTAACTCAAAACAATGTTACCATTTCATAAACTTCTTGCAGCTGCAGGTTGTTTTGCAGAATTGTTACGGTTCTAACTAGAAAAACATCCAGAGATGGGTGAATTAGAACTTGACCAATCCCCTTAATGGGTGGATGGCAAAAACCAATTACCTTATGCCATTTCATACGCTTTTGCAAACTAACATATAAAAAGCCTTTGGAGAAATCATTAAAGAGGGGGGGCTTTTGCCTGGTTTCCTTGTAACCCTGCGCCTGGACTCTGTGGCGTTTCTCTACTCGTCCGTGGGGAAAACAGTGACACACCTACTTTTCAATTTTCTTTTCCAATCAAACTTTTCACCTTCATTTTTGAATTTTAAACTGACCTAGAGCTAACTCAGAATATGGAAAAATAAAACAAACTAAACCTCTGGACATTTCCACTGAAGACAAAGCCTGACCCCTGAGTAGTAGTTAAAGACCTCAAAACATCAGAAAGTTCACTTTTCACATTATATCCTAAAACCTTAGGACTGGTATTTTTGAAAACTGGAGTGCTTTCCACTTTCAAAGATAACCACAAAGCAGCACGTAGTTCATACCATCTTCCTCATGGTTGGACATCAAAAGACACAGTAAACGTACGCTTTGAAAGAATGCCATTATTCTCGGCCTTTTCCAATGTATGGTGGAAACTTATAAAAACTCTCAGTAAAATACAAAAAAATGAAAGTAGTAAAGTTGCAGGCTAAGAGTATGCAAGCTGTTATTGTACCCCAAACACAAGGTGAGAGACAGAATTTCTCCCATCTTTTAGGCAAAGAATCAACAGTCTCCCCAGACACTGTGAGCTTGAATGTCTTCACTCATTACACAGCCTACCTTTGGACCAGCCAAGTGGAATCCCCTGCAATTCAACAGAGGAGAAAAAAGGTACTTCGGTATTCAATAGAGTGGTTTTACACATCCAATTTATGAACACAGAAGTACCTATTTCCCTCCGTCGACTCTACACACGTAGGTTTGATAGCCATTTCCAGGGCGTAGGTCTGCATTCAGACAGAAGAGACCAATCTGGAAGTTATATGGCCTGATAAGTGCATGTGGGGTTTCATGACATGGAAACTACTGAAACAGAATATGCTAATTTGTATAAGGGAGTATATAAATTTATGAGATTTAAAAAAAGAATTGTTGGCAACCCAATATATTCTTCATGCTCCATGTCATGAAATCTATGCCAAATGATACCTATACAGCTTTATAATCTTCAGCACTGCTACCTAAGAAAAACTTACTGACTCAGTGTCACAAATGTGGTATTAAAAACGTCAGTTCACTCATCTAGCATTTTTTTTTCAAAATACTGATATAGATTAACATTGCAGACAAGAAAGAATACAGTTTGTACAAATAATCACAGTTCAAACCACATCCAGTTTGCAGGCTTGAATTTATCTCCATAGTGTGTAATTTTACGTATGTTATTCAAGTTTATACAGTACAATAGTCTTAGAAGGTATTTAAAACATTACTCTCACACTTGAGCTATTATGCTGATAGAGAAAAATATTTCTGATGTAACTATGACCTTTCCTAAAAATTCTGTTTAGTTTGATCTTTGTTTTGAATGGATTGTAGTGAGTACTAGAGATTTTATTATAATATGTACAAATATTACAGCACTGTAACCATAGCAAAAGCAATGTCTTTCCAAAAGACTCAATGCCTTTGCATCTACAAGTCACGAGCAGTTGTTGTGCCACTACTACCCTGCATTCTATCTTCTGTAAATGAAGTTTTACAAAACAAAATCAAACTACAAGCCCACAAGAATTTTCTCCTAAAATACTACCTCAATCTGGAACAAGCACTGCAAATATATTTATTTTTGGTTAAAGGTTAATACACTGAAAATTCATGAGTGGAACAAAATATTCCTCAAAGGGAAGGCTTTGTTTATATTCAGAAGGCAGTATCAACTGATATTCCTAAGAGACTACAGAATAACAATGCCTTAGGTATCCAGAATTTACTTCATATGTTCCATTACCTTTCCAAATTCTCACATAGTATACCTTACAAAAATTAGTGTCACTCTGTACAAGATAAGGTGATGAAATCACCATTGTTTGGCACTAGAATGAATATCACAGTATTCTCCACATAAGCAGCTATTGTTCAAGAAAGAGGAAGTAAGCCTACGATATCCAAATAAAGTTATATTTGATATGGAACTGGAACAAAAGCCCTAACACAAATATTAAGTTTCAAAATCCCAGTCTCAAATTCCATTCTCAAATATCAATTAAACATTTTAGAAAAAATTTTGATAGTGCCCAAGAATTACATTACTAATAGAATTAAAGACTGAAAATATCACTTGTATTAATACCTAATGTTACTGAAGACACGGCAATGGTAATTTAACGTTTAAATACTCTATCAGAAAAGGACCATGGTCTGAATTTTTCATGCTATTCAGGGTTGTATGGACCAGTCACTGTTTTTTCTTTAAAATGCAGAAAAATAAGTCTAAACTGAAATTCTGTTCTAACTTCATTTCAGCCAACTATGTGACTGAAACACAGAATGGATATATTAGTTTTTTCTATTTTTACTATGCAGTTCCTTAATAGGAAAGAAAAGCCACTGTACCAATCTCCCACAGTTTCACCTTCTCCTGAGTTTTATGCACACACTTTCCCTTCCTTCCCATATCAAAATTGGGATCCAATTTCTCTCCCTTATTATACCTCTAACATCTTGCCCAAGGAACCCATCCAAGCCAACAAATAAGACTTTAAATAGAACACTGTACATAATTGACATTATTTAAATGGACCAGGATGAGAACATTTGAGAATTTATGAAAAAGTACACCCAAACACTCTACAAGTAAATTCCTTTCATGAAACAACCCTTATTTTCCAAATGACTGTTAAGAAACTAATTCTGCAAGAAATAGAAATCAAGTCAATATTAGAGTAAGTTTCAGGGGCTATGGCATATATCGTAACAATATCATTAATTTTGCAACAGTAAGGATAGACTTTTTGGCTGATACCTGACAGCATTTCTGTGCTGGACATTGTTTCTGTACAATCTTTCCTTTTGTTCTGCTTTAAGCATAACATCATCTGAGGTCCAATATTTATTTTTAAAAAATTTGTATTAAACACAGTTTGCAAATTTCCCACATCTGAAAAGACAGGTGGAAAGATGCAATATGTCACGAACAGGCAAGGATAGAAGCGAACTCCCTACACAATACATTCTTCCCCATGCAAAAGGAAGATTGACATACAAGATTATAGCATAAATCTCATTTGCAATGACCATTAGCTGCCTCCAAACAGGCATATTTAAAGAGTAAATATATATGTATAATAAAGAATTTATCAGATTTGAAATTATTAACAAGGAATAAACGCTTGCAGCTCAGAAGGTCAACCACATCCTGGGCTGCATCAAAAGCAGCGTGGGTGAGCAGGTGAAGGGAGGAGAGCCTGCCCCTCTAGTCTGCTCTGCTAAGACTCCACTTGAGCAGCGTACCCAGGTCTGGGGGTCCGGCACAAGAAAGACACAGACCTATTAGAAGGGGTCCAAAAGAGGGACACAAAGGTCATTAGAGGGCTGGAGCACCTCTCCTGTGCTGAGAGAGAAGACAGGCTGAGAGAGCTGGGTTGTTCAGCCTGGATAAAGCAAGGCTCAAGGGAGACCTTGCTGAGGCTTTCCAGCAGTTAAAGATGGCTTAAAAAAAACCAAACCAAAACCAAAACCACCACTTTTCACATGGGCAGATAGTGACAGGACAAGGAGGAATGGCTTCAAACTGAAAGAGGGTAAGTTTAGGCCAGATGTTAGGTTAGATTACTCAGGTTGCCCAGGGAAGCTCTGGACACCTCATCCCTGGAAGCGTTCGAGGCCAGGTTGGATAGGGCTTTGAGCAACCTAGTGGAAGGTGTCCCTGCCCACCGCAGAGAGGTTGGAACTAGATGGTCTTTAAGGTCCCTTTCAACTATTTCAAAGTTCACTTTTTTTGGTAAGAATCAACATTTTCTTTCAGATTTTCGTTATTTCACTCTGCTATACTATGTACGTCTCCATGATAAATCAAATTTCTTAGCAACATATAGTTACATAAGTAGATATATGAGTATATAACATACGTATACACATGCATCCATTTACCCAAACTCAGGTTAATGTATTTTGTTGTTTACTGCCATAGCTGCTTCTTACTTCTACTCTACAATTCTCTCACGTCATGCAACCTCAGAATTACCTGAACCTAGTCTGATATACTTAAAAACAGGACCACAGTCTGCAGTAAAGGAAGTAATGCAAATCCAACATTACTTTCATAGGATAGATTAAATTACAGCTAATTGAATTCATGAGCTATAGTTCACATGCCAAGAGTACTCAATTTGCCCTTTGTAGACTGTTTCGCCAAAATTGAAACATTGCTGAGAGTAACTCACTATCACAGCTGACACAGCACACAGCTCAACAGAAATGTATTTTAATTTGTATTCAATTTAAAGAAAAAACAGTTCAATATCATTTATAATTCAGGATTTACATTTAAGGATAGTAGTACACTAGCTCAAAGCTGCTAAAATTAGAAGGCAGGGACAGATTTAAGGATCAGAAATAAACACATAATCAATCTGAGCCTGCTCATCAGCTTGTATTTAACGCAAGTCAGTTGTAACTGAAAGCTACTGGTAATCTGATGGTTATTATATTATTATCCATTAATACTTTTTACAAAAGGTGAAGCACGTTAAGTTTTCAGTAGAAAAGCCAAAAAGCATACTTCTTCCCTGAAGACAGATGAAATAGCCAAACAAGAAAAATTATCAGGCAAATTAGGTATTTACTGTTACTGAAGCTTGTTTCAGATGTTTGCAGATTTCCTAGGAACAAGTAACAGTCTCAGAAGACAGGACAGAGACTGATGAAATTATTGTTTCATATACATGAGGTCCTCATACATCACTGATGGAAGAAGAAACTAGCACCGCACTATACAAAATACACCTCCTCACAAGGTACCAAAAGAAAGCTGTGCCAACGACTAATAAAATTTCATACTACTTGACATAAAAACTAAAACGTTATCCTTTGTGGTACATGCCAGTACACAAGCTAAGTAAAATCAATGTTTAAAGAGTCCCTAAGCACCTGTTTTCACTATAGTGCCCTTTTCAGTCAAGTTTACTTTCAGTCTTTAAAATGAGGTCTGTGTACGACATGAAAAACTACTTAGAGATGACTGTACTTTATGGTAAATTATTCAACAGCTTCCACTCCTCCCCCCCCCACCAAAAAAAAAAAAAAAAAAGTATTCGTCTTGCTTATAAAACTTAACCAACTATGCTGTGGAAGGCTCTCCAAAGCAAAGGGATCAAACTCAGTATGGCTTTTCTCCTTCTCTTTGCTCCCCCTTCCCCCAAGTGGTCTTGTATTTCTAGATGGCTTTTTTTTTTCTGTCCTATTACTACAATCATTGTTTAATTCTATATCAAGAATCATATTTCAGACAAGCAAAAGAGGCCAAGCAACAAAGTTGTGTTTGTTCTCAAACAATGCAGCTCTTCATGTTTCTATCAAAAATTAAAGCCAGTCGGACTAGAAATCTCAGCTATCATGGGAGGATCTGGACTCCTGAATCTCTCCATAGCTATTACACCCAACTGCCAATAGGAGATTTTTTTTCCCCTTGTACAAATATTTTAAATGCCAAAACATACAAAGATTAGAAAGAGGTTTATCAATATATTTTATTACAGGACATAAACTGGCCGTATTTCATGCAGGAGTGCCCAACTCAAGCATATCAGAGAATCCATTAAAAAAGCACCATAGCTGACTTATTCCCACATGAATAGATGACATTGCACACCCAGTATTACCTAGCAAAAACTACGCATTCAGATACACTTACTAAATCAAGAGCTAGTGACATCAATTTCTTCATTTATAATCATATAGAATACTCAACTGTGTTCCTAGTTACACTTTCACTCAGTTCTACTGGTTTTGCTCTGAAAAGAAACAATTATCCAGGAAATACAAACCCACCTAAACAAAATGGAAGTGCCTCAAAACAGCATTAAGCCCCCTCATCCTACTTTCTTTTTCCAACACCACTTTTAGTAGGAACTCCAAAATTCTGTACCAAAGATATAGCCTCACCTATGCATTTATCTCCATTGCCTGCCAGCCTTCTCTTACTACGTATTTACTTTGGTGAGTCCCCATTTCACCAAGAACCCTCTTTTTAAAAATGCAAACAGCAACCACACAAAGTCAGTAAAATTCAAAAAGAATATTTAACACAGAGGTGTACACCCCTGTCTCCAAATACTATGCCAAAGCATTTCACTTGCAATTAAGATCTGGATTCAAAGACAAAATTATCTATATTGCAGGCTTTTATCACCCAGGTACACTCACAGGAAAGTCTTAAAGCAATGTGAAACAGGCATACACTAAGATATGAAATAAATAACTATGAAACCAACCCCTGCTTTAGCTGGGTTTACCTGCAAACCTGTCAGCATAAAAAAAAAAAAAAAAAAGACTGCTTGCTGAGACACTGGTTAATTAGTCACAAAACCAGTTGCCTTCCTCATTTATCATTTCACAGTGTTGCCTTTCTACTTATGATTAGCGTGTATTGCAAGCTCTTCTCAACAGATCAAGAATTCACTGATAAAAAACATCACTTGCAGACAGCATAAATGATACATATTTTATGTTCAAAAGAATATGAAAAGAATTGTTTTCACAGGATTATCCCAAATCAAACAAATCAGACTGTACTCTGTCTAACCCGCAACCAACAGTAGTCTAGGAGCACTAAAAAATTTAGGCCTGCCTAAGAACCAAGACTGCAAAAAATTATCACCACTGCCACCAAAATAAATCTTTTAGCTTACAGTAAGTCAGGTATGGCAGATAAAGAGTTGAGATAAATCTAGGAACTCTTCACTTAGTAGAACAAAGACTATAGTTTATTTTATTAAATACTTAAAATGGATAGCTGTCATAAGCTTTAGGCCATCAGGACTGGATGTGTCCCAATTTGTATCTGCTTTCCTACTGATGAATGTATAAAACTGAATGAATGTGTAAAACTGAAATTTAAAAAAATAATTTAAAAACAATCCTTTTTTTCCCCCAGAAGAAAAATATTTTCATGTTTTTGAAAACATTTTGCATTAACTGTTAGTTCTTTTTTTCAGATTCTTTCCACTTCTCAGTTACTTTTGTTTTCTTTCTAATGGCTCTGTCTTGTAGAACACACTGTCTTTCTCACAGCTTCTTCCCAGCTGGCATTTGTAGCAGAAAAAAACAAAACAAAACAAATCCAACTTTAATAAAGAAAAATTTTCCATTAACAGATCCAAGGAACCACTGCTAGTCACTGTAAAAACACTAGAAGAGACGTAGAAAAGCTTTCAAGCAGAATAATTTGAATTAAGTTGTGATACTGGGAAAAAATTAGAAATGTTTTTAAAATTTATTATAATCCAAATTCCATTATTTCCAAATATATAAAAGAACGAGCAATTTCTACAGATACGGGAATTGAACTGTGTTGGTTACTAAAAAAGGAGGAAGAAAAATGTTGCTGCTTCACCATAAATTCTAAATTCACCATTTCTGAGTGTGACAATTGGCTGGCTTGAACAAAAACATATTGCCAAAGTTTTTATATGCCTTTGAAAGTCACAAAAGTCAAGGAGAATTTAATGGCCTCAGAACATGAACTCAACATACTGACAGGCAACCTGAAAATTTTTCATGGAAGAGGGGACAAGAATCCCAGTTTAGAAACAGACTGACCAGCACTGTCCTCATTGTTTGTTCTCCAGGGACAGACAACAAGTTACCCACTAATCTTCCTGACAACAAACTAAAATTTTACAATGCATACTCTGAAGTTATTTTTGGCAAGCCACGCAAATGAAAACCGTACAGACTATCATCTCCTGCACCCAAGAGCTTCAGGAAGCCACTCCCAAGCTGAGAGGGAAGAGGTCTGAGGCTAGAAGTCTGTCATCAGTTTTGGGGCAGGTGGCATGAGGAGTCTGCTATTATAGCACCCAGAAGTTCAATATGAACACAGTCAGTCAGCAGCCTCTTCATTCTTACATTTGTCATCCATATAGCTTATTACAGTGCATAGTCATTAGCAGACCAGCCAAAGTAAAAATCTTATACCCCGTTTAACCTGTTTTTGGAAGAGTCTGTAGAGGGATAGTTCTCTTAACAACTACCTAAATCATTTCAGAGCATTTAATTTACTGACTGGAGCAATACCTGAGAGGCATAAAAAGCAGTACAAACTAGACATTTTGCTTCCATCCAGAGAGCACCCTGCACCTTCAACAATAACAGCAGAGTCATTACTATTAATATTTCAAATTGCTCTGAGTTGCCATATTCCCCAACACAAACATTACAATACTTTAACCAATACCAAGAACGCTCTGTATGAAGCTATATTTTAGCAAAGAACCATTCCACAACTCAAAAAAACCACAGCACAGTGGACACCTTAAACTGTCACTTTATAATATTCTGGTAATCAGCCATCACCTCCTTGGCAAGAATCAAGTAAAGAAGAAACAAGCAAACAAGAAAACCAACCAAATAAAAAACAATAAAAAAACTCACACCTTGGCACCTTCACCTGATTTCCTCTTGTATTAGACAATGTCAGAGGTTCTATAATCTCATTTTCCAGGCAAAATAATTTACTGCATTGTTAGCTTTAGTGCTTTTAAAAATATGCCTTAGACGATACCAAGACTACATACAAAAAACAATACACGTCCAAGTCACAGGTTACAACTACTATTAATTGTTTATACTACACAGCTCTTCTGCTTTGAGCTCCCTTTCTCCAGTACTCAAATAAATACAAAATATAAATACTTACACCTGAATATACAAATTGCATATTAGAATCAAATTAACAACAGGTACACGATCCTTCATGAAAAATTAGCTCAGAATCAATCTTTTAAGGAAGTAAAAAATATCCTAGCTTAAAAATTAAATTAAAAAACCACTCCTGCATGCTGTAGGTACTGTATGAATAGTTAGTAGAATCAAAGGTCTGGTGTGATAGCCATTAAGAAGTCCAAATATGCTGACAGAAAATGAGCAGAAGACTTATATATTCTCACTTTTCCTCTATCAAGCTGCACAATAGTAAAACTTACAGTTTACAAGTTTGTATAGACTTAAATATATACACATATTTACATATATAATGTATAATCCAATAGAGAAAGCTGTAGGTGACATTCAAACCAAATATCCAGAAAAGCAACAAGAGCAAAGATTTCACATAAAAATTAGTCTCTTGATATATAGACATGATAGGTTGTTGGCATAAGGGCTATGAAATACTCTCCCCACCAAATAAAGAGCCACAAGACTAGAAAATCAGATACTTTGGGAGTGGTTCCACTGACTAGATCAACCCAGTAGACAAGTCTAACATTCCATCACCGTCAGCAGCATACAGAAATAGGTTATACCATACAGCTCAGTGACATGAAAAGGATGCTTCTTTCACTGAATTTAATGTGCTTCAGTTATCAATAAATAAATAATACACACAACATGCACAATTTGTCTGATTTGGAATGTATCAAAGCAGACCAACTGATTCCCTGGAGAAAAACGACAACACATTTACACAAAAGTTACTGTTAATCAACTAACAGACCAGCTAGCAACTGCTTCAAGCTGGGATGTGAGTGAAGAAACTGGTCAGAAGAAAAATGGCAGACAAGACGAAAGTTTTCCTGACCAAATCCTACAGATGGCCATCTTTGATCCACTCCAGTATTAAAAATAAGGATAAAAACCTCCTGTATTTTATACAAAAAACTGAACCAGTGCCCTAATATGAAGTGCAAACAGTGCACTTCACAAAGTGAACATTCTTAGCAAAGAATGTTGTATCATATACTTCTCTCTTTTTTATTTTTTAAAAGAAGAAACCAACACTTGTTCAGTCATTTGAAAGACATTCTTCCTATGGGAAAGTAGATATAGTCTTATTTTGAGAATTGCTCTACCCTAACACCTAAATATCCCAGGTGCACACTACCACACATTACCCAGCAAAATTTTACTTACCAATTTGAAGCTGCTAAAAAACCCTCTAAAATGTTGCAGAGATGAAAGGATGCTTTCCCAAGTAAAGATAACACATTAAATTACTCCTTAGTAGTATAAGCTAATACTGAAAATGTTTTACACTGCTAAGTGTCAACAGTAAGGGAATTACACTAAGCTAAATAATTTGGTTAAAAAGAGCTTATGCCCAGACAAGACTTCGGAAGGTAAACACAAGTGCCCATCTTTTACTTTACAAAAATTCACTCTTCATTGCTGTATACACATCTATATCTCTCATAATAAACAAAAGTGGTATATAAATTCCACCACACGTGTTTGGGTTTTTTCTGCAGTTATATTGCCCATCACCCTTAAAAGCGGACCAAATCATGATTAAACACACTTTGTGAAGGGATTTGTTTCACTAAGTTTTAATGATACGAAAGCGAAAATATCAAGGCATTCATCCCCAAAAGGCTGCTCTCCCTGTCCAGTACAAACAGTCCAGACACGCAAACTCAGGAACCTAAACATAGAAAAATTTGAGTCAAGCCCTAAGAGCCTACATGCTTTCAACCCCTAGTACTTTAAAGTTCCTGTTTCTTCCCATTGAATAAGAAAAAAGACAAAAATTAGTTAAAATCTGTATTTCTCTTCAGGTTTCTTATCTTCTTCAGTTTGGGCTGAGACACAACACTTAACAAAGGAATTTTTCCCAAGTATTTTCACCTGGTACATTAGTTTTATTTAAGCATAAACTTGGCAGGGGAAAGGTATGGTATTAGGTGCTTTTGATTTTGTGGGTGAGTTTTGCATGCTTCCTATTTCTGAAATATTAGTACTAGCTGGGTTCCAGATTATTTGATTATTTGCATTGCAAAAGGCACTTCTGGGCTATTTATAGGGCTTAACAAATTACTTATCTTCAAGAAGTGTATTCGAGTGTCAAAGCCTATTCTATAACACACTGTCAAATTCACAACATCAGAAAAAGAATACTGAATTTCTTTCTGCAATCAATTAAATATCTAAACTAGATTCAGACAAAAGAAACAGGTGACAGGCAAACACTAACCATTTACCTCAAGACTGATTTTAAACACTGAAGATAGAAAAGCAGAAATGTGAACTTTCAATTTTCACATGTTCAGACTTCTTCCATACACTCTCACTTTTCTGACCTCTCTGAAAGATAAAAGAGAATACTTGTTTCAATCCATTTTTTTCCAGCCTAAAGAGAACAAGAAACTTATGGGAAGGGACCTGTGGCTGCCTAATCCACAATAAACATTATGGTATTGAAATTCACCTCAGCAGTGGATGACAGGAAAAGCAAGAGAAGAAAGCTGAGTCACACCTGGTCATTTCTCTCTACAACATCAGCTATAATAATAATGATTTATTTTGGGACAAGTATCATTTTGTGGGAGGGAAAAATGAAGTAAGAAATACAGAGAGCGAAAAAAAAATTCAAGTCATTCAGCTTTATGACTAAAGCCTCAAGGATATTCAAACGTAATGGTGAATTCAGGTCACCATTACAGTCACAACATTCAGACCATGTTTTCTTTCAAAACTTGTGGTATTTAAGAACATTGCCAAGTAAAATCATGGATTATTATTTATCATCTCAGTATCAAGAAAAGGTGACAAAACAGGGAAAAAATGCTCATACATCCCTTAGAATATTTAAAATAGGTGACAACTTTGGTAGTGAAACCAAGAATAACACGTGGTAAGAAACTGAACTAATTTAAGCCTCCAGAAAAAGGAAAAAAGCCACCAGTGTTCTTTTCATGTAAAGAACTTGGCTACTCTGGGGCACAGTTTCTTACTTAGACAATACTCTGGCATTAGACTACAGCTGTGTACCTACTGTCCTGCTGATAGAACACCACTTGAAATATATTTGGCTAGCATATTTTGTGTGTGAACATAGAGAAATTAAGCATTTGAAAATACGTAGTGTCTCATTTTTCCCATGAACTTTTTTAAATTTTCCCATGCGCATAAAAATGAAAATACTGGTATGCCCAATTTTTTATTCTGCATTTGTTTAGTGTAAAGCACTTCAGGGGAACAGTAGTTTAAAAGAATCTTTTTGCATAAAAATACTCTTATTAAAATATTTCAATCAACTGAATAGATTCACAAACCCAAAATTACATTTACAAAGCCTGCTATGGAATTCATTGCACTTTGAAAAATGGAAAAGAAACAGATCTCAGAGGAGAGAGGGCAAGAAAAAATTTGTCATCTTTCTCCTCCTGGTGTTCTCTTCCTTCTTCCTTTCCTATTACCATGCATTTCAATTGGGAACGCGACACTTCTCCCACCTTCACCTACTCAAAAGTGAAGAAGTACGTTCTGCTTTTCCTGTATTACTTATTCTAGTTTACCTGAATTACTTTTTCATTATGGCATAATTAAAAATTTAGCATCTCCTTTTCAGGATACGTGTCAGGTGTCCAACTGCAGGCACTCTGGCTTCTGGAACAGGAAGGTTGCCCATATTAAATGCTCAACAAAACCAAGGATGATTCACAAACTATGCCACTAGTGTTCACAGTCTCTCTCTTTCACTGACCAGACCTACAAGAAGTTTGAAATGGGTTCCAATAAGCACGGCCCATGAACTTTCAATGAACATGGTGGTCATGGGATAGAAATTTTTGCTTCTGTACAGCACAGAATTAACTCAATCTTGGCACAGTTGAGTGTGTAAATTCACTGAGATTCACAGAGTATTTCAGCCTGGCCTGAACAGCAGTTGCTGAGTGTGCTGAGCAAACATTTGTATTTCGACCTCTTTTGAAAGGAAAATTAATTCAAAACAAGATGAGGGCAACCAGGCACCTTCAATAGCTCCACAGCAAGAGTGTTCAACTTTCATACAGGAAGACCAGTTAAAAAACCCATATACTTCAAAGGTTCAAAGCCACATTTTCAACCCCTCAGGAAGTACCCTAAAGAAATATTTTTCCTGTTTAACTTCTCTTAGTGCCAGAAATCAGTATGTGCCCCAGTCCTGTGCCCTCCCCAAAGCCGTAACTTCACTTTGTCAACTAAGTATTAAGGCACTTTCCTCCAAAGCAAACCTGTACTCCAGACTCTGATCCAATTGCCTTTTAACAAAGGGCCCACGAACACCTGAACAAAGGTTGAGTCCTGGGATGTTTGGGGGAGATAAATGTCCTCTGAATAGTTTTGCTTAATTCTACTTCCCTTTTGCTCTTCCCGCCTTCACCCTAAGCTCTTTGCTAAACCACGCACAGCAGAAATTACAGAAAACCCATGCAATCCAGCCTGCGTTATGGTGGTCAGATTAACAGAGAGACTACTCTGAAGACTATTAAGGATACTTAAAACAGTAGTTGCTCTATTCAAAGACAGAATTTAACTTTTTTTTTTTACATGGATTTTATTGCATCCTCAGAGAGAAGTTGCATAAAGTCATGGATGACTACAATCTCACAGACATCAACATAATTCTGTTACCTTAAATATTACTCATAAACAGTTGCAAGAGCATGGAATTCACCTTCCTATTCTGACACTTTCTCAAGTTGATAGTTTCCAAGGCCATAACTATTTCTAAGCCTGGGTAAACCTATAAGCAACGATTCTAGTAAAGGAGATACCAGAACTTCCTGTTACGTAATTCTTGGGTATTTCCCCTCCCATCTCCAAACATCTCCAATTTTGTCAGACAGAGCACAGAGCTTTCAAGAACATCAGCAGGAAGAAAATGGTTATCCTTATCAGAGCCATCAAACTGCGGACGACTTTAAATTGCTGTAGTGAAACTGATGATATTAATCCCATCTATTTGTGCAGGGAGATCAAAATGGAGGATAAGGTAACACAGACTTAAACCACTGCTAAAAAGAACTCCAGATATACTCTTTCAGTACATGTGGTATAAACCTACAGTGTACTTAACTAACTGGATTAAAAAGGGTTTAAGCCAAGCAAAAAAGTTTCTCAAGCTAAACTACACATCTACTCTACTACCCTGCAGTATTTTGCACTGATTTAACTTGCAGCCCATTTAAATCAGGACTCCAATGCAGCATGTTAGTAGGTGCACACAGAGCAGCCCAACCTCACTCAGACTTACTGACTCAGATCCCAGATGCAGTACAGAAGCATTAGTAGGGCACTGCATCTTTTATAAAATTGGCCACTCAGAGCAGGTATTCACGCATTCAGTTTGAGTGTCACTTTGAGGCTGCAATATTGCTTCCTGGTCAGGAGCAAGACCCTCTCACAGACTTCTACTGAAGCACACAGGTATGTCTTAAATTCATTTTTCAACCAACTTACAATAAGCCAGCTCAGTTTCTTTGACAAGGTAAGGCCTTGTGTATTTATCTGTGCAGTTTTATACCTTTCCAGTTCTGTATTTTATCTTTATTCTCTCTATAAAACGACTAATGACACAGTTCAAAAGAGATGCAAACAATGGTCATCTTTTCAGACAGAGCTATTAGAGGAAAAAAAGAAAAGAAAAAAAATCAAGCTGGGGAAGACAGAGGATGAAGGGAGACTATGTATTCTGTCAGTGCCTTGACAGGCAGCTATCTACTCCTTTTACCTTTTATTTCCTTCTTTTTATCTTCGTAACAGGCAGTCTCACTTTTTTCAAGTCTCTCTTTAAATCCTGTGGAATCACAACTTTCCCTCTCCGTAGCCTTTAAAGAGCATCTTAAAGAACATTCTAAAAAAGGTATACAGTTTAAAGTTGACATCAGGATTATTTCCACATTTCTTCACTGGCCTCAGGAATATTTCCATGAGTACTATGTCTTCTTTCAAAATTACTATTTTTCTGCAATCTGTGTTTCACTTGAAGTCTTAATCCATAACTTAATCCTTAAGTGATGACTACTGTATCCACATGGTCATGATGTAATGAAGAAAATCAACCACTTCTGGAGAGAAAAAACCATCACAACCCTTTCAAGAAGTCTCTTAATAATCTCAAATAATTTATCAGTAAGATGTCTGCCCACGTTTCAAATTGGAATATTATCTCAAAACACAACGCACTTCAAGAGAAGATAACGTGTTCTTCACTGATAACAACAGGCTTGGGCCTTTCCAATTCCATTTTTAAAGCCATCAACTTCACTAAGAAAGAGTTTGTATCACACGTTTTTGTCTGAAGAGAGCTTAGAGGAAATTAAGATTTACATCACATTATTTACTAGAATAAATCTATCCAAAATGATTTCACAGTCCTATAATGAATAAAGTGAATAAAACTTCCATGTAGCTGAACATAAAAGCTTTCAAACCAGGTGCGAAAACCTTTTACCAAAATTCTACACATGCAAAGCATCTTTGCATCAATATTCAGGGCAACAGCATGACGGGGGTTTGACATACGCTCAGCTGCATTCGGCTAACCTGTCTGATCTCTTCCCTGGCCCGACAACTAATTTAAATAATGAATTTTTTATCATGATGCAGGTAAATGAAGTTAAACCAGATGAACCAGGTTTTACACCAAAAGGTCTTTCAGCTTCAGCAGTAGCAGTGCTGAAGCTCACAGACAAGCCAAACCCGGGTCCGGGCACAGATTTGCTCTACTGCAGATCCCGCAGGCGGAGCCGGCGACACGGCAGCACCGGGGCCATTCAATACCCACAGCCCCGCAGCCCGGCTCCCCAACTGCGCCGAGGCTGCGCCGCGTCCTCCTCCGCCGCCCACAGCCACCTACAGCCACCGCAGGCACCCCAGCTGCCCTCACACCGACCAGCGGCGGCGCGGCGGGAGAAAAGGGAGCGGAGCGGGGAGGGGGGGAAAGGAGCGGGGAGGGGGAGGCGGAGAGAAAAAAAAAATACAAAAAAGAGGGCGCTGGAGAAGGGGGCAGCCGGGTGTTGGGGCACCTCCTTCCGCCGGGCACGGTCATAGGCACCTCGGCAGCTCCTTTGTTTCCCTCCTTCCCGCACTTACCCACGGTGGCCAGGGTCTCCAGGTCCTCCAGCTTGTAGGCAGC